>CAJQUW010002240.1:400000-402147 GCA_907163375.1 Prostheceraeus crozeri
TTAGTAAATTGTTTTTATTTTTTTTGAGTTTTTTTTAATATTTTGACCGGTTGTGTTATTTCTTTTTTTGTCTTTTATTCTTTGTTTTTTGCATTTTTTTTTTTTTGTTTTTGTTCGATATGTAACTGCATTTTTATCATTTTTTTGGTTTAGAATTTTGTTATATTTTTTTTAACTTTTTTTTTTCTTGTCTATTTGTTGTTTTGTTTCTTTGTTGATATTTGTCTTATGTTTTTTGCATGTATTTGTTTTTTTTGTTTTTTGTTTTGTTTCTACACGCTTTTTGTCTTGATTTTTTATTTTTTATCTTTTAGTATTTTGTTTTTTATTTCTCTGCTGTATATGTTGGTTTTTTTTTGTGTGTTATTCAATTATTTTGAGATATTATTTTTAGTTTATTTCTTTTTTTTCTATATTTATTTGTTTTTCTGGTTTTGCTATTGATTTTTGTTTTTAGAATTTTCATTTGTTTGTTTATTTTTTAAAGTTTTGTGTTTATTTTTTATTTGTTTTTTTTTTTTTTAATTTCTTTTTTTTTCTTTTTTTTTTTATTTTGTTTTGTTATTTTTTTGTTCATTTTTTCTTTTTGTTTTTTTTTTATTTTTTTCATTATTTTTATGTTATTTTTTTTTTAGACTACGCTGATTTAATTTGTGGCCTGTTTTGTTTTTCTTAATTTGTAGTAGCCATCAAATATTTTGTATGAGCTTGTTTTTTATGCATGTCCTCTTGCATGCGTGTTGTATTAAATTTTTTACGCGGCAGAGAGAATTGTGTTGCTGTGTCTATGATTGGTAGATTGCGTAGTTGTAGATGCTAAGTATAATGTTCTGATAGTGAGATCGATTTCTGTTAGTTTCGAGATGTTGAAGATATGTAGTTATGTTGTCTGTAATGTATTTGGTGGTTTTCTCTTTTGTCTAATGTGTAGAATTTTGATGAGAGTCGCTATAAATCGCTCTGCTCTGGATGTTGAATAATGTTATATATTATTTTTGTTTAAGTTCATCAGTATGGAGTAATTTTTTTTTTTTTTATTTTGTTTTTTTTTTTTCAAGATGTTTTGTTTGAGAAATTTTGTTGTTTTTTTTTCTTTTTTTCTATTTTTTAAATTTTTTTTTTTTTCGTTTTTTTATTTATTTTATTTATTATTATTATATGGTACATTTTATAGTTTTGTTTTATTTTAATTTTTTTTTTTTTTTTTTATATTTATTTTTTTTTTTTAATTTTAATATTATAATTTATTCTTTTTTTATTTATAATTTATTATTTTTTTGATTTTTTTGTTTTTATTAGTTTTTTTTTTTTTTTTTTTTAGAATTTTTTTATATTTTTTATTTTTTTTTTTTAGTCTTTTTTTATTTTTTTAATTTTTTAATTAATCAAATTTTTTTTTTTTATTTTTGTGATTTTTTTTTTTCTAGTTATTTATCATTTATTTTTTTTTTTTTTTTAAATTTTTTTATTTTTAACTGTTTTTTATTTTTACTTTTTTTTTAAATGATCTTAATGTTTTTTATTTTTTGTTTTTTTTTTTGTTTTTTTTTTTATTTTTTTTTTTTTTTTATAATTTTTTTATGATTTTTAATAATTCTTGTATTTTTTTTTTTTTGTTTTTTTTTTTTTTTATTTTATAATTATTTTTGTGTGTTTTTATTGTTGATTTTTATTTTTTTATTTTTTTGATTTCTATATTTTTTTATTTAATTTTTTCTGTTTATATTTCTTTTTTAAATTTTTTCTTTATTTTAAGCTTTTTTTTTTGTATAATTTTTTTTTTTTTTTTTTTTTTTTTTATTTTTTTTAATTTTAATTTTTTTTTTATATTTTTTTATTTTTATTTTTTGTCTTTTTTTTTATATTTTTTTTATTTTTTTTTTATATTGTTTTTTTTTTATTTATTTATTTAATTTTTATTTTTTGTTTTTTTTTTTTTTTTTTTTTTTTTTTTTATTTTTTTATTGTACTTTTTTTTTTATTTTTTTTTTTTTTTTTTATTTTTTTTTTTTTTTTTTTTTTTTTTTTTTTTTTTTTTTTTTTTATTCTTTTTTTTTTTTTTTTTTTTTTTTTTTTTTTTTTTTTTATTTTTTTTTTATTTTTTTTTTTTTTTTTTTTTATTTTTTTTTTTTTTTTTTTTTTTTTTT
>CAJQUW010002241.1:0-60459 GCA_907163375.1 Prostheceraeus crozeri
GCGGTTGGATCTAAATATTTATAATCGCTGCTTTCATTCCTTTGCAATGATTAAATACTTGAAGTTGGAAGGCTTGTCTGTATGTACGCACGAAGAAGTGAAGTGAAATCACCTCTCAGCGTCCTCTAGCTGCCCTTTAGGCGTGCAATCACTTCCCTAATTATTTGGGAACAATTGTTTGAGCGGACCACTGACCTAGTTACGTGAGTTGTTGATATGTTAAGTACGGGTAGTAAAAATCGAGTTCATATTTTCCGGATTATTCATCAAGTCGCAGTTGCATCCCTGATCAAAATTAATTTGGAACAAAAAAAAAAAGTTGAAAAAAAAATAGATATTGACGTATTGGCCTTTTATGTGTTTTTTTTTGATTTGCGTTTTGGTTATTTTTGTATGCAGTGAATTGTTGTTGTTGAATTAGTGCTTGGTGATATGAAGGGCTATTTGTTTGCAGAGGTTGACGATTTTATGTTGATAGAAAGGCTAGGTTTTTTGAGTTGGTTGGTATAAAATATCCTTTTTGTCAAGGTTATTTGATGGTTCTACAGTTGATGATTAAAATCTGTTGTAAACAGACTCGTGGCGTTTCAATAATTGAATTTAATTATTATCGATTATTTTAAAAAAAATATTACGTAAATGCATAATTTCGCGTGGAAAAATATTTTCACAAGAGGTTCGGCTATACGTACTTATTTCGGAATCCAAATAGCTGTCCCGAAGTTCTTGTCAAGGAAATTCAATGTTATTGAAAAGCCACGCAATTTGTTTACAACAGAATATTTTGTCTAGCACTAGTCGTGTAAATAACCTGACTATAGGTGAAAAGGATATTTCCACGCATCTGGGCATGAAAATAACCACTCCGTAATAGAATCGCCATAGGTGTAGATAATAATTGATCAGCAGTCAGTGAGTTCAAAGCCCCATTCAAGTGGTGAGCCCAAGGTCCCAATTACTCCCCCCCATAATACTCCTTGTGACCATCTCCCCCCCTATGATATTAGGACATACTACAATTCAAAAAACTTTCACCCTTCAATGATAGCTCCTTTCTTGATAAGTCTTCCCTCTCCCACGCAAATAATTGACCCGATTGTTTTATTGCCCACTAATTTGTAACTTAATTCTGTTCATACACAGACCAGATAAGCCGACAACTACCCACTAAGCAACCCCCATATCTATGTAGGTTTACCCCCACCCAAGCAAGTCCCCACCCACCCCCAAGCAAGCCAATTCACCACCAACGATCATAGGCAAACCCACCATATGGTCCAAGTCACCCCCCCCACCCCCCCAGGTCCCCCACCCCAAACCTCTATATCCACCCCCCTACACCAAAGCTCTAAAATAGCTGATTTAGGATAGCCAATTTTAGTATAGTTGATTCCATGCTCCCTCCTTCCCCACCCATCAAGAAAAGCCCCCTTGGTGATGCAATGGTAATGTTACCCAATCCCCAATGCCCAAACGAACCAAAGGCCACATTCCAATAGGCCCCCCCATATGCCAATGCCCCCCCGTCCATATAGGTCAGTCTCCCCAATCCCCCCCACACAACACCCCACCCAATGCCTCCCAATCAATCTCACCCTAAAGATGCCCACAATGATTACCCCACCACCCCCCAACACCCCAATCCCCCCCCCCCCCCCCGACCAAAGTGAACCCTAATAGAGACAAGGACAACATCCCCCCAATGTTCCACCCCCCAAAGGACCCACCAGTCTAAAAAGATTTAAGAAGCCCATGACAAGAAACCAGCACCAAGGATCACATCAAACCCGCCACCCCCCCAAGATGGCCCAAAACCCCAAATTGAGCCCAACCACCAAAACCAAGACACCCCACCCCCACAACACAACAAGGTAACCCCTCACTCCCAAGCACCCACAATTAATAGTTTTACAACCCAAGCCGCCTCACCGCCCCCAGAATTCAGTAAAGGACACCCCCATATGCCCACAGACCCCCGACCCAATAAGCCACAACCAAAGGCTCCACCACCCCAGGTCCCCCCCCCCACCCACCAGCCCAAAACCATCAACACACACCTCACAATTCCCACCCTCCAAGTTACCCCCATTGTCCCCCCCCCAACAGATGAGGCTCACCCCCAATAACAAGGAATCCCCCGCACCCCCCCATTAGAGCTCCCCCCGCCCTATGCCCCCAATCCCCATAAATTCCAATGTACAATCAGAGGCCCCCCGCAAACCCAAACATCAATCCCCCCCAAGAGGACTTGCAAGGAGAAGAGTTCCAAAGCATGGGACCCCCATCAAGCCCGCACAGAACAAGATAGCCAACCACCCCATTGTTGGCAAACCCCTTTTTTCCAAGAATTCATCCCACATCCAACAGAAAGGCCCACGCAAGCCCTAACCAGTCAATTGACCAACGTCCTCCCAATAACCATAGGACTGATATTTTGAATACAGCCTATAGAATATATATATAACATCTCTGCCTTTAGCCTAACATCTATAGCTCTGCCTTGCATCATATAGGCAATTGAACTGTTAGTTCAATATGTAAGCAGTCAATAAAAATGGATTATATGATAACAATTTAATTTGGGTTGGAATTCAACGTATTCTATCAATTATAATTTAACTTATCTAGACATAAACAAGTAATGATAGATCCTACATTATACCAATCAGTTGATTGTTTTGGAGTTTACAATCATCAAATCGACATAATTGATTGTATATTCAATAATCCATAAGAAAATCCATTTAATGAAATTTAGGTGAATTTTTCGTTAAGTGGTATAATGATTAACGAACTTACTTAAATCAGCTGTGAATGGATTCACGCAATTTTCTGTGTTGAATTTGTGGCTACAAAGTTGCGCATTTTGCATTTCATCCTATATTAAATAGTTACACAGTTTACTTTAACTAGGCCTATCGGAGTAGCAAAAAAGTACGTCATTTTCTTTACCCATTGTCATACTACAGGGAGCATCATACCCACTTTTGAAACCGCTAGTTTTAAATCCGCCGGAATCCTCAAATTGACTAGGATATGTAAAAATTTCAAAATCAAAATTTTTTGGTGACGCAATTTTCCGTCGTCGACGACGATATACCGTAGGCTTATACTAGACTTGTCGCACTAGTACCGCAAGTCTTCTGGAATTTGGTGAAGGCCTCTCGAATGGCTCTTGTTGCTTTTCTTGTTTAGATTTCTAATGTATGGTACTTTCTGTTGATTGTATTCATATATATCAATAGTCCTGTCGGAGAGTTTATTAATAACTTACTAATTGAAATATTAACAGCTTTCATTAGCGGTTTTATTCTGGTAGCCCACTTGGTAATTCGGATAGGATATTTTTAGGTTTTTTCGAGGTATAAAGAAATTTACGAACAATTATTTTGATATTTTATCACCATGAATTCCTAAGCCAGGAAAAAATTTGAATGGAGTTTTATGTAGGCTTAATCTAGAAGAGGGATTCTACGCGTGACGTTTGCAGAAACATATTTCAAATTTTGAGCGACTCACACTCCGAATTTCATTTTACAAATTGACCTAAAATAATAGCTAACTTTACTTGTAACTACAGTGGTATAATAAATTTCTATGTTGTTTAATTTTTTGTTGATAATTATTTAATCTTCCATTCGTATGTGACGGTAAAAAGGACGCGGTGTTTCACTCACTTCACTTCAGTTTTAATTTGTCCTTCGAAAAAGCTCTTTTGCGAGTCAATCGAATTACCGATGCTTGTGTCGAGACTAGAAAAATAAGTTATTGATTCCAGCTGCTTTTGGCAACATTAAGGTGTATCTATCTAGAAATATGTTGCATGTGACGTACGTGACGCTGTGAAACTACTTACAAATTTCGAGATTTTAGGGGTTGTACAACTGTAAGCAAACCAAGATCATGTTCAAGTTTTCTGCTCTACACATTCAATCTTTTCATGTTATTTTGTCTCATGCTCCCATCACACATTTTGTGTGATTGATCTTGGGAGTTCAAACAGGCTGGAAGTTTCGCCTGCGGCGCTTTCAAAAACAATGAAATTCTACTAGTCATCTTCCTGAAAGACTGGATTAGTTCGCTTGTGGCGCTTTGAAAAATATCGAATCTGCTAGTCATCCCCTTAAAAGATCGAAGGTTTCGTCCGCGGCGCTTAGAAAATTACTGTTGTTATGAACCTATTTTTTGCCAATTACGGTCAAATGACATGTTGGTCAAAAATTTCCGTCTATTTCTTTGTCTCCTGTTAGGCTCCCTGTCGATGGGTGAAATATTCATCGAGATAGGTGAACATAAAGATGTATATACCGTACCAAGATTTCTGTTACGAAGGCGCTGGTGCGCACACTGACCTATCAAAAATTTAAATCGAAAATTTGCGGCAGCCTACCTGCTTGAGCTTGAGATGAAGCTATCTTTATTTAGAGCGTAACACATGGTTAAATATGTAGTTTGCGATATGGGCGAGCAATTTCTGTGCACCCTATGTATGTATTCCAGTTTACATTGGACCACAAATCAGTCTCCTAAGGTACTTCAAGTTTCAGGTATTTACTTAGATATCGGGTGGTCTGCTGATTCACTTAACTGTTTTGATACCACAGATTGGAAACGGAGAAAATCTTCTTAAATATGCATGTTTTTGTACGTTTTTCTAAGACTGCTATTTGTCATGTCTTCGATTCTGCTCAAATGAAAAACTACTACAATACATTGTACTAACATTCTACGGTTTAGTTCTTGGTATCATTAACCATCAGAATTTTTTTTTCAGTCTCATGGATGGGAAAAGGAGACGCATAACTACATGTGGTAAATATATAGAAAAACCAAATTTTTTCATGAGGTTATGGTTTACGTCTACAAATACCTACTCATCAACATACCACATCAATAATGCTCAGCTTCATCGATACACGGATGGCGAAAAATGTCTTTTCCGCAGCGGAACTGTGCTGTCACTTAAAGATGGCAATCATGATGTCGGTGCCGTTGTATTAACAACTGGTGATTTTGATAAGATGGAAGGACTCACAGGCTACCTCGAGACATTAGCTGATGAAAAGTGTGCTACTGGAGAGGTGATCCAAAGGGTCGGCGATATAATGCGAGAGAGCGACTCTGTGAAACCTGCCACGAAGAACACAAAGCAAGCTGACACAGAGTCTCTCGACGAGTCAGATTCTGACGCGAATGTATCGTCAAGACATGGTGAGCAAAAAATTATGGAGAACGAACGTAAGAAACTTGTTGAGCTGAAGCGTAGTGGATGCATAACGAAACTGAAATCAAATTTAATTGGAAAATCTAATGAAAGTTTACCAAAAACTGGAGAATCAATTCCAACTTCTCATATGGTTCTAGCCGAGTTACGACTACACTCCACGATTTTGAGATCATTTTTGGAACAAATGCGAGAGTTGAATGTATCGTTGCGTCATCTTAGGGAATCCGATCTGAATTTACCTAAAGTGGATGTTACGTATGACGGTATCGACGGACCGTTCACTTTGTCGTCCATTGCTTGTCAAAATGCAAACATATTTGCCCGTAATTTTTTGAGAAAAAGATACACTTTGAAATATTTGTCGAAACGAATTCTTCGTAACAAAGGAAAGACATCGAGAATTGAGTTTACCTCGTGTGAAGTTGAGGAGTTACAAAGTGCACTCAATAGCTGGTATGGAGGCACTTATTCATGGAACAGTATCGTAGCATCAGTTAATCAATTTTTGAGAGAAGTGAAGGACACTGATTTGCAACAATCGAGTGAATAAATATTGTTACATTTTTACCTTTCTTAGACTTTATAGATACTATAGGAACGTAATTAGATTCCCTTTTGAAAGATATTATGCATGTACAATCTCCGTCACAGGTAATTGCCAAATAATTTATGAAAATAGTGTGAGTCTTTGTTAAGAATATTGTTACATTTTTACCTTGCTTATGCTTCACAGATTCTACAGGAACGTAATTAGATTCATTTTTGAAAGAATATGCATGCACAAACTCTGTGACAGGTAATTGCCAAAAAATAAATTTATGGAAATCGTGCGAGTCTTTGTAATTTTTTTATGATTGTTACATTTTTTGGATAGTTGTTTTCAGCTGAAAAGATATTTTTTCGATTTAATACTTGGCTTTTCATTTCAACATGTACTCCCTTTAATGATTTTGATCTGAAACAGATATTTGGACAGGAACCATTTCTTTGATAATAAAATAAAACAATTTCTTATGACGACGCAAGTACTTTAGACCGTGATTACTCGGACTTTGTCAAGTGAATGGATGTATATTATATCAATTTAAATATAAAAATGTCGCCCAATGATCCTCTTCATGACGTCCCATGCATGTTCGATGGGGTTCATATCAGGCGTCCTTGACGTCGACGGTCAGCGCATAGTACGGATCCCAACTTGCTTATTGAAGTTCGTGACCTGAGTGACTCTGTGTGGTGGAGCATTGTCATCCTGAAAGGTACTTGGCGTTTTCGAACGGAACAAAATGCTCCTGCAGCAGCTGTCTGTACCGTCACGTTGTTCTCCAGTATCACCAACTTAGTCATACTATTCAAAGCAATGCCACCCCACACGTGAATGCAGATAGGGATGGGATTCAGGCTCTTGAACGCATGACCAGACTCTCCATACCCGAACTCGACAATCGATTTTTAAAAAGACTTAATCGGGTCTCGTCTGTAAACACCACTCTCCTCCACTGCTACTGGCGCCATTGTGCTCGCTGCATGGCCCATCGCTCCCTAGCTAGATCACATGTAATTTTCTTATACGTAACTGCTGACATGATTGTTTACTTCAGACAACGAGCTAGTCGAGTGATAATTCTTCGCCGCAGTCGAGAGACGAGATTTTAATATTTGCAGTAGAGGGGGCGTTTTAGCTGTTGCGCAGTGTACATCTTATTCAGTTTAATTCCAGTCCAGAACATATCAAAACGAATTGAAGGAACTCTATGCTTGCGTGACAGTATGATCCTCGATATTTACATTCATGTTTTGTAAAATACTGTAACTATGCTGAAGATAAAAACTTATCAGTCTAAATAAGCACTGCGTTTTGCATATGTTACTATTCTTACTATTCGCGAATAGATACTAAATTTATGATATAAATATATGATTTTTTATATTGACTGTACATAGTAAAATTTTGCATGATCAAATATGTTTGTGACCCTACTAATTTTGTGATTTCAGTTTGGGTGATTCAAGAAGGTCTTTGGTTTACGATTCTGAAGAATTCGCACTTTCTAATCAGATGACCCCCGAATGTGATTCTGAGGGAATGCTTGCAGATCAGGATGAAGTGCCTCAAATCAACGAATTTGGTGAAGATACTTAGTAAGCATTCAAGTTTTATCAATACAATTTGCATCAATAAATGATCTAGGTCATTTGGTTCATAAGTCATTTATTTGAATATTGTGGGTACTACTAAGTAGCCAAATATTCGGTGCTTTATGTCCTTTCTCACAAGGATGTTTATTATTGTAATATGTTAGCCTCCCCGATGTAGGCGATGATTCTTCTATCTTACGTTAAATCTAAAAGTCCAACAGATATTATAATTTGCTTACATCTTTGATTCAATATAGCCAACGGCTACAAATCAGGATTGTTATCAAAATGTTGAGTATCAACTAATGTAAATTGTCACAATCCCCTCATTTCTTTCCCTTCAACTAATGGAGAATATTTCGTGTTTATTCTTGTGCTCTTCCCTTAACTTCGATTGGAAAAATCATTATCAGTTGATCAAATTCAGTGAAGATTTTTTTTTTTTTGAAAAGCCATAAATTGACAAAATTCATGTTACGAAGTATCATTTGAATACCATAAAGATGATGTGGAAATTGATTTTAAGTATACCAGATGTTGCAGTACGTGTAGATATTTTACGCTAATATTTTCCTTTATCCTTTCAGTGATTCGATGAATTTACCTCTACATGGAACTGATAGATCAGCCCTATCCACTTCTGTTGGCACTATGTTCGAGGAAATGGAGGAGGATATTTGGTCAACTTCAGATTCTAATAATTTTGATTCTGATAATGACATACTGGAAAGTTCAAATGCTGCTGCGTATGATATATCTCTGCTTGCCTCTGCGGCCTTAACCCTATCTGTCATTGAAAAGAATATTTCAGTAGTCGCATTTAATACAATCGTATCGATGCTTCAGGTAAGAATTTGTGCTGAATTGTATACGAAAAATTGTGATTTCAATGAGATGATTTTGAATATCATTGGGATGCGTAGTTTTTCATGGATTTAAGCTGAGTGATTACTTTAATGATGAGGTACCTTTATCTGGATAAAGATAGTTTTGACACCATACAATATTAGTACATGTAATAAAAGATGTTTAGATATCCTTGCTTTTACTCATTGGTACAGGTTTCTATCTAAAGCCCTCAGAAAATTCATTCTATCCAGGGGCTCGTGAACGCCATTCTCATCCCTGCTGCACATTATCCGATTGAATCTAGTCGAAAATTAAAACAAGCGATTTTCCGTTCTTCATCGAATCAGAAGTTAACGATACATTCATCCTTTTTTTCCAGGTACTTGGAATAATCCAGGAAAATATGTCGTGGAAATCAATGATCAAAAGAATAAAAAAGAAATTCTTCGATCGAAGCACGTTTTATTATGGTATACATAATGGACCTGATTATGATGTTGCTACACTCAGTCTTCAGTTTCAACTCGAGGTTATATTGGAACAGTATTATGATGACTTATTGTCTTATCGCGAGGAATTGAAATCCCAGAACGGTGATGTGTTATGTTTAGCTGATGATCTTAACGCGAATCCGATGGTATTACACCTCCATGTCTCCACTGATGGAGGTCAACCTTTCCGGTATGCTAAACAGAATATTTGGCCTCTACATGCCATTCTATTAGACTTGTCTTATCACATTCGACGAAAACCAGATAACATATTACTGTTGTCTTTATGGATGAGCAGTACAAAACCCAGGTGGTCACAATTTATAAAAGATTATTTATCAGATTCCTTAGTGAACAAAGTGATTCATTTAAGAGTGAAATTTACATCAGTGATGATGAAAGTACGTTTTCACACAGCTGTATTTGACCTTCCTGCTTTAGCTGGAGTGTTAAATCACAATCAGTACAATGGCAGCTTCGGCTGCATGTACTGCCGGGCACCTGCAATATTACGTCTTCAATCCTACTAGACTCGCTCCATCTTCTTTTTGAGAACTGCTCAAAATCCTTATTTACAAAACTCACTGATAAATCTTCCTTCCGTTATCCCTATTATCTAGGAAGACATTTGTCTCATTTTGATAATATACTTGGTGATGTTCTTACTCCTCATCACATTCCACCTTCAAGGACTTTGCATGAAATGGCATTTTGGAAAGCGAGAGACTTTCAAAATTTCCTATTTCATTTCAGTTTTCCTTCTTTATATACATCGCTTTTTTATAAACAATTACCTAAAGAATATGCTTTCCATTTTTTGACCTTTGTAATCGCATCTAAGTATTGTTACTCAGCAATGGCTAGACGATATCATCTTGAAATCAAATGTTTGATGGATTACTTTCATTCTAAGCTATCTGGCTTTTATGGAGAAATTTTTGTACTATTAATATGCATCTGTTACTTCATCTTCATAACCAAGTTCAAAGATACGGAGCTTTACCTTACTGTTCCATGTTTGCATTCGAGCATCAGTTTTATAATTTCAAGAAAATGCATCAAGGTACCGTTTCATTACTTTCTCAAATTTGTGAGAAAGTGATATTATCCAAACGATGTAACTGTTATATTAGTTTAATAGACCACCCGAAGAAGGAAAACGTTTTGAAAATTTTCAATCGAAGTTCCGTTGTTCCTGATGAAATAGTTTACATTAGTGAAGGTCATGTCACTTTTCGAAAAAATGTATTGTCACGTGCTTATACGAAGAAAGCTCATCTTAGTACTTTTTATGAAATACATCCTTTAAATGAATATCTTTTTGTAGATATTTTAAGATTCAGGCAAGTAAACGATGATATTTTTGTCGATGTAGATTATTTAGAAGTTTGCAATACACCGCTATTACGATTTGATCATCTCGATGTACCGGAAGTTCCAGAGCAAGTCATCAATATTATGAATGAACAGAACTTCTTCTTTGCGGTATCTTACTCCGGTTCTAGAGACACCATACCCTTTTCAAGGATTCGGCATCCTTGTGTTGTTGCCAAGAATTTTTGCTCAGATGTCAAGGAGTCGACTTTTATTGTAATGCCGTGTTCAAATATTTGTGAATATACTTAAACTGTGAATTGTATTTTGATTTCGCTGTACTAGTCCTAGACGCTAATTCCTGTTTTCTTGTTACATCAGTAATGAGGAAGACGTGGTCGAATGGTCAGAGGGCTAGCCTAAGGATCCTGCGGTCCTAGGTTCGAAGCCGACCTAAATCACCATTGGTAATCGTCAGGTAGGGCATCCGGACTAAAAGTACTCAACGCTCCAAAGAAAGTGTTGCCAAATAGCAGCACCACCCAACCCTCAAAAATGGGGAAAACGGTAAAAAAAGACAGATATTCCCAATAGTCATTTTGAAATTGCCTTGATTCGTGCTAAATTTTACCGAACAAGTCGAGCAAACTTACTGTTCAAAGTATATCAGTACAAAGAACACTGAATTTGATTTGTTGGCACTTGTGAAAAAATTATGAATTAGACGTTTGAAGTATAGCGAAATCATTAAATGTTCTGTCTGATTCATTATATGAATTTTTGATATTGTTGTCTAAGTGGTGTCCGATATTGCGACTTAATTGCCGAAGTAGACTTGATTTTCTATGATCCCTGGTCTGTTGCAATGTATGGTGAATTATAATATTGACTGTCAACATGATTTTTCTCAAACTTGAGTCGGTTTTGGGTGTTGTACTTTTATGGATATTCATTTCAGCATCATTTCCAACAACGGAAAAACATGAAATGGATTGCATGAAACCATAATTTAGATAACGACTAATTGCAATAAATATACAATTTTAGGGGCGAAAATTGTAATTTATATTGAATATCGTAAAAATTGCAATAAATATGATTTATGTTTAATGTAATTATTGCAATAAATGCATATATTGTGTACAATCAATATGGAATATTTATTGCAATGGCAATATATATTTATTGCAATTTCATCGCAATTTGGTCAACCTGTGATTTCCGCAATGATGTCGTTTTTACTGACTGCGGTTCTATCGATGCTGATCCTTGAAGCTCATTCCTCCATGCCGTGGATCCGCTCGCATTGTCTCATTCCCTCTAACTGCTTGCGCAAATCGATTGCTGACCATGCTGTCTGTTATTTGATTGCTTCAAACGTAAATCTTACTGATTATGATGAATGTTCGCATCTCCCATGGATGGGTATCAAATCTTTGGAATTATCCTGCAATCCAAGTAGAAAATGCGAATCAATTGATTTGGACAATTTGGTATCTGAAGAGCTGAGTCTTTATCGTCTTTCCATAAAAGATTGTCCAATAATCGCAAGAGTTCTTCCAAATACCTCTCTGGTTAAATGGTCATGGAAAGTTAACTTCGATTGGACGGCAGAAATCGGCACAAGTGATCTTGCGTTCTTCTTTGATCTCATCGTCAAAACGCATGAGAACATAAAGAAAGATTGTCAATTAAAACAACTGAAAATTCATGGAGGTGAACTGATGCACATCCCGTCTAATGTTCTCTTTCACTGTCCTGTGATTCAAAGCTTAAGTCTGAAGAAAAACAAAATGACCTTTTTACTTCCAATCGATCTTGTTCTGCTGTTCTTCAATGAGAGAATGCAAGATATTGAACTTATCGAGAATCCTCTGGAGACGACCGGAGATGAAATCATCTCTACAGGATTTGAAGCTCTTCGTCAATATCTAGTATTCCAGTTCCCGCAGCGTATTTCTGAAATGCAAGATAGTTTCAGCAATGCGACACTTATGTTCGTAAACAAATTAAGTCGGCGATTTCAGGTAAGGTTTTCATGTCACAAAATCTTGTTATTAGTAGCTCTGAGCCCTTTCATTTACGTCAATAAATGAGATTATAGCAAAAGTTAAAGAGGAGAGAATGATCACTTAGAACCGGTACCCATTAATATGGGGTCGTGGGTTGAAGTTCTACCGGCCGCAAATCTTAGTAATCTGATCTATGTGTATTTCATTTCATATTTTGTTGCGACATTTAGTGAATTGGTCATCAGTAGATGAATAGAACAAGACAGAATTCGTGCCTCGGCCAATAATCTGTGCGATCAAAGCTATCCACGCGGACTCGGCACTTGATGAAGCTTCGCCTACATTTATAAAAATCGAGATTTATCAAATAGTCTTGCAGAAAATATTCCATACATGGTGTTGAATGAATAGTTTCAGATTCCAATCATAGTGCCTATACTTGTCATAGCCTCTTGTTTCATGCAATCTAAACTGTACTACATGCTCTATTCAAATGCAGGATGTGAGTTTATTCTTTCATATCGCATAACATGACCTTAATATCGGCAGTCATAATAGTCGAAATATTTACGATCTATCGTATATTCATAGCAAGAAAATACAAGAATCCCCAATATATATGGCCACTAGGAAATGTCAACATAAGTAATGTCATAAGTAAAACTAGGAGCCATCAGGCGGACTTTTTTCTCATAGTGCTCGAAAAATAAAATAGCTAGGATTGCAGTCGTGAACTAATAATAGTGGACTAAGTTTTGTGATTTTTAGTTTCTACGTGCCTCTGATATACGGCCCAAATTTCATCAATTTTGAAGTACGGGAACATCAGAAATATTACCTAGAAAGTACATGTACTTATTGAAAATCGAGAATTTTTCTCAGTTTCTTGCAAATTTGAGCATCTTGATCGATTCAAATCACTTTTGAAGTGATAATTGACATGTTCATTGATCCATGAATGTATCCATGTAATCAGCCTATTATATGAATAACAACAATAGTAAGAAAAACAGTTGTACCTTAAAAGTAATTTAGGCACCAGTTGCTTCAAAATCATATTTAAGAAAATCACAAAGAAATATAAAATTACACCGAGATCTTTCGTCTGGCCTATTCAAGGTAGACCCAGATACTAAAATGAACGAACGACAAAGTTGAAAAACTCATGACAAGTGAGTACAATTTACATGATCACCACGGAAGTGATAGCTGCAACATAAACTCTTTCTGAGAAATAGAATCTGCTTTTGACTCTTGGTGAACAATGCTTCGCGTATGGACAAAAGGCTTTTCGATCGTCAAAATGACACGACGTGACAAAATGACAAACCATCTACTAAGTCACATTGAGCCAAGGAACAATCAACTAAATGACGGTTCATGGACGCTAAAGTCTTCCTCGTTCGACCACGTGTTACCCAAAGTGGTACATGCTCTTTGATTCGCGTCGTCAAATGCCTAAGAGTTCTGCCTATGTAACTATCTCCACAGCTACAAGTGTACTTATAGATCACTTTGTAGAAGCGGACTCGGACCTGTGCAAGCCAACATTTTCATGGGGAGTATTGAACAGCGATTGGCAAGTGAGTTGAGAGACTTGACTCTCCGATATTTTCGGTATGTTGACGATACCTTCGTTATCCACACACAGTTACAAGTGTACTTATAGATCACTTTGGAACTCACAGACATCGGCAACGCAACCTTCACAAAGGCCACAGGAATACGTCTGGTCGAAAAAATAACAATCTTTGGGGAAGCAGAACACAATCTGATTACTTGAATGCAAACTGACCTTGCTGACTCATCCCCATAAAATGGAAGCTTCAAAAGTACAGTTTCTTTTCATGTCACATGCAGTATCAACAACAGGTAATTCTGACAATTTGTGTTCTTGAAAAAAGTCAGAGGACAACCATTCTTTCTCAAAATATTGATTAACAACAAAATCTCCTCTTCCAAAAGCAAAGACACAGCGCTCTATAAAATAAAGTTCTTGCAATGCTAATCTTGTACTTTATCGCAGCAAAACTGTGAAAGCTGGTAAGAACACAGGTGTCTCTCTTTCTAAAAATCTTTGTCCTGACATTGCCATACTCATCACGAACAACCAAAACGTCCAAAAAATACAACGCTTCGTTTGATTCATGTTCACAAGTGAAACAAATGTTATCATGAGCAGAGTCAAGACTCAACAATAACCGATCTTGTGGCGTTTTGCACATTGATTGCAATGATTGTAATAAATTTTACATAGGTGAATCCGGTCGTTCTTTGAGCGTTCGGATTAACGAGCACAGGAATGATATTAGAAATCATAGCATTAACAATGCTTTATATGTGCATTCTGTAAATAATGAACACCCGTTTAATTTTAACAGCGCCCGCTTGACTTATCCCTGCAATGATCTCCATACTAGAAAAGTGTTGGAATCCTCTGTAATAAGATCGCATCCCGACAATTTTGTCAATCTCAATTCCGGCCTCATCAAAGTAATTGTTTGTTCCTTGACTCAATGTGACTTAGTAGATTATAAAGTTAGGCTTGTCATTTTGTTACGTGCACGATCAAAAAGCCTTTTGTCCATACGCGATGCATTGTTCACGAAGAGTCAAAAGCAGATTCTATTTCTCAGAAAGAGTTTATGTTGCAGCTATAACTGCCGTGGTGATCATGTAAATTGTACTCACTTGTCATGAGTTTTTCAACTTTGTCGTTCGTTCATTTTAGTATCTGGGTCTACCTTGAATAGGCCAGACGAAAGATCTCGGTGTAATTTTATATTTCTTTGTGATTTTCTTAAATATGATTTCGAAGCAACTGGTGCCTCTTCTCCTTTACAAAAATAACAATATTCTTTAAACGCTACTCATATTAGCGTTTTTAGTAACAGTTTCAGCTTTATGACAAATTGTTGACCCAAAGTCACAAAAATGGACAGAGTGTCAAGCCTCACATGTTCTTTAGTACATTCACCTTAATTTTGTCTCATTTGATGAAATTTTGTCAATTTCAGATACAAATTTGGCAGACAGATGAAAATAAAAGTAGAAATATCTTTTTTTCTCTTTTGTTCACCGCTGTGTAGAGCCAGTTGGCCCATGGTGCGTTCTCTGGTTGTCACTAATAATCACTTGTCGAACACGGGAAGGCATGCTTTTGATTTGGCGTTTGATTACTTCTTGATCTAAACATCCCATTCTTGACCAGGATCTCCAGGAAGAATTGATCGCCTCACACCACGCTTGAGTAAACTCCGGACATTTTCAATTGGGTTGAGGTCTAGTGAGCAGGCTGGCCGTTTCAAAGTTCGCATACGGGCGGATCACCCACTTGGGAGGACAATGGGGGAATGTGTCTTTGCAAAACATTCACATATCCATCGGAATTCATGTTATCCCTTTGGTTATGGAGTTCAGTTCGGTCATTCAACCATATCGCAGTCCAAATGAACAATCTTCCAACTCCTTGATTCACAGGCAATGTCAAATGATCAGGAATTGCGTCATCTGACTTCATCCAAACTCTCAAACGGCCATCGCGACTTCTCAGACAAACAAAAGCTTCATCACTCCAAGCAACTCGATTCTATTGAGAATACCAGTGGTAATGTTGCATCGCCCACTTCAGCCTCAAGCTCTTGTGGTTGGCGGTCAATTCGATTCCAGATGGTCTCCTACGGCTTTTGAAGTGCTCACTTTTCAGGCGACGTCTCACTGTTATGGCAGAAACCGCCGACTGTCGAAACGAACTCCTCAACTCGCCTGAAGACAGAGATGGATTATATCTCACCAAGCGAACAATCATCCGATCTGTCGAAAGCTTGTCTTTCTTTTCCGACCGGAACCAAGTTTTCTGGAAAGGGAGAAAAAATGAGTCTTCCACCTGTGGACGGTGGTCTTTGGGACGCCAACTTTTCAACTGCCGTTCGGACAAAAAAGCAGAGACTGTGCCATTCAAAAACACTTTCTCAAGCTGCAAATCAGTCATCATGACATAATTCAAAACCGAATGGAAATTTTGTTTACAACTTATCTGTGTCAACACTTTGATCTGGCTATGCAGATGTCTAGACACCACAGATATCGAAAGCATGAAAATGACCTTGATAGCGTCAGTAGATGTAAACAACTTTTCAACAATCAAAAGAAACAGTAAATTATGCAATGAATTTAGGACATCATAACTTCTGTAAGAATTAACTGATTTCGACGAACAATGCATCAAAAGAATGGTCAGAGAAAGCCCTTTCACTTTGTGTTTGATTCGTTGTCATGCTAACATGTTTTCACATTGAAATTTTGAGATTTCTATAAGTAGCGATTTTCGCATTTTGACCTCTGTCCACCTTAAACAATGACGATCAAATGTACAGTGGCTGATTGAAAAGCTGAGAACTTAAGCTCTTGAATGGTGTATAGCTCATCAAAGTAAAATGAGGTTGAAAGGCAGGAGAATCGCTTGAAATTTGATACAATTTAGGTGGTCCGTTTTTTATGATCAACTCTGTATAATTAGTTTCACGAAGATTAAAAAATCAACTTTTCAGTACGAGGAGCGATATCGCTCAGAGTACTGACAAGGACTTTTTAATCGAGTGAAGGTAATTTATTTCTATGCATGCATCTCCATCGGGAAGATGTTAGATATCTTAGCGTCGTATTTGTCAGCCATATCATGACATTAAGAAGTCTATGGCATATTTCTCATTTATACACCTTTCTGTTGGTCACAAATTATTGCAAAGAAATCACAATCCATGAAATCTACACTACAAATTTCAAATTCGAAATATTGCTGTGATGCAGGCTTTTGTATTCATTAGATGTTGCAATCGTCTTGAGGATGAAGAGATCAAGTGATGAAATAATTGCTGATATTAATCCAATGAAAAGTTTTAAAAAGTATAGCACCAGATGGCAAGAATTCGTCGACTATACAGAACTCAATGATCGAAGACCAACTGAAGAAGATTTCCTGCAATATTTTGAAAACTTGAAGAACATCAAAAAATTTGCGAGTAGTACTTTGTGGTCAGTTTATTCAATGATAAATAACAAATTTCAATTAAATTTTGGTGAGAAACTTCAGAAATTTCCTCGTCTTACGATGTAGCTCAAATCATTCGAGTCGGGGTATATCAGAAAGACAGCTAGTACTTTTACAAAGGAGGAAATTTTGTCGTTCTTAAAAGACGCACCAAATACAGGTGAATACATCCATATAAAAGCAGCTATCGTTGTTTGTTATTACGGTGGACTGAGGTGCGCTGATCTGGTGTCTTTAGATGTAGACAATTTTGAATTCGATTCCCATTCAGTAATGTGGGTAAACTACACCGTATCGAAGCAAAAAGGAGAACAGGTGAAAAATAAATTGAATACTCCGATTGAGATGTGTCAATACCTTGAAAAATATGACAATTTATTGGCTCAATTTTCGGTCTCTGACGGGCGTTTTATGAAATGTTTTCGCTTGCGAAAGGATGGTTCAGCCTATGGGGTGTACATATGTTAGCGAAAATGACAGTCAAAATGGCTACTTTTCTGGGTCTTCGAAATCCATCCAGTTATACGGGACATGCAGTGAGAAGAAGCGCAGCAAACGTGCTGGCAGAAGCTGGAACATCTTCAGCGGTTCTGAAGAAGCACTTTAATTGGAGAAACGAACAAACAGCTCTCAAATATATTGATAACACCAATTCTTTGAAATTAGCCATATCAAGCAAAATGGATCCTTCTGGTGATTTAGCAACTCGGCTGTTGCGACCAGTGATTCGTCGAAAATTATTACCTTTTCTAAATGTCACAATGTTGTGCTCAATTTTTAGACATTGTTTTGTCGATTAATTAACCAAATAGCGACTTAAAAGTGAAAAGAGCCGCAGAAATGATAATAATGGAAATAACAGTAAAAAATACGAATATTGATGGAGTCAATTTTATCGAATATAGTCAACTATCTAACATAAAATCAAAAAAGTGTTGATAATTGTGTTGATAACAAATAGTTTCCCAATTTCAATTTTTTGACTCTGCATTAGTTCGATATGCTTCAATTGCGCACATTGCAATGCTCCTACGTTTCAAATGGTAGACTTAGGCACCTGTCAAGGATATTCAACGTAATTACATATTTTCAAAGTGTTCTAAGGCAGAACAAAATATCCGTGCTCTACCTGTAAAAATTTATTGGTCGATCAAAATGAGCTATCAGTAAAAGAGACATGGCCTTCGGCGTCCAGTGCCTTCTATCGGCCGATGTAAACTGCTGTTCATATGGCCTGTTTTCGTTTGCATTTTCAACGAGGCAAAGGTAATTAAGTCGGCAGCTGATATAGAAGAGCAATAGATATTTGCGCTATAGTTAGATGTCTTAAATGCCCGATCTCGCATGGCGATGGTCATTTGAATTTAACCAATTCGAATGCTATGATGAAGCAATCTCATGCACGAGCTCTGTAGATAATTTTATTTGCCGACGTGCTATGATGATCAAGGACAGATTGTGATTGACATGTCTGTAATTATGAAGAGTATTTGAATAGGAATTCCTGACCAACAATGTACGAGAAAATACCTATTCTCAGAACTTATTTGTACTAAGGCAGTTCAAGATCAGTCATTATTGACATAAATTATGCTCCTTCCTGGGCATTGGAGCGCGCGAGCAATAATCTGTTTTACAGGTTATATAAAGCATCTACAATGCATGCACGAAGACAAATAAAGTGCAATATGACATCTATATATAAAGAATTACAGTTGGTCTTTTCGGCCACCTGATAGTGATGCTGTGAGAATATATGTAGCTCATGCGAAAAAGTATCCATCTTGAACGATGTCTGCCTCCTGAATGAACTGGGATGCTTGTTTATCAATAAATTGCATCATTGTTCAATTAAACCTTAATAATTATTTCAAAAATTGATGTGAATTTGTATATCGTGATCAGAAATAATAATTGCAATCTGGATAAAATTATATTTGCTACTCAACAACTAATTCTGAAAATAGAACACAACCCAAAAAATCAATCAAACACACGTACATTCAAGATGTTCAGAGTGTATTTGCCTGAGACGCTTTTTTCAAAGAATATAATCCATAAAAGGTTTAATTAAGATTTGACTTTCATTTATTTCCCAGAAATTTCGAATGACAAGGTACTTATTAATGCTTTAAAAAACTTTTTGCACTGTGATTTTTATACTGTACTGATATTTACTGTACATCACCTTAGGAAAATAGTGCGCCCTGTAGTCAAACAAAATTTGCTTGCACTCATAACATGGAGGAAACTACCAAAAGATACATAATCCCACATAACTCAGATATCTCATTGTTCAGCATTGAAGAGAAAGACATAGCCTATCTTTATGTTCGGTAATATTTAAGAAAGAGTCACTAAAAATGCAAGACTTCGACAACGATCAAGTAAATAAACACTGCATACAGTAATAAATTTTGAGACTGTAGTAAGTAATAGCAATGTACTATGGTAGGCCTGTACTATTTTACGTTCTCTATAAAATAGTGTCCACATAAATGTTGTCATGATTCGACGGAATAGAACAGTCGTATTTGACACCGTGATTCTCACAACGACAATGCCACAGGACATATTTAGACGGCATGCAAATTTAATGACTTTGAAGATTCGGAAAAGTTGCCTTTTTCAATACCTGCGTTTTCTTAAAAATGAGAATAGAAATATTTTAAATTTCATTTTATTATGCTAGAATTATATATGGTTTTATTTGTGAAATGTATTCGATGGAGATAAAATAGAAGTTCTCCTTAATAATTCTACATATGGTTATCATTAGTCAATTGTAATTTGCTGACGAGTGAATAGACCAAATTCTATGATGTTCAAATCATAGGGGGTCAAATTACAAGGATGATCACATCCACCGGAAGTGAGGTGTGTGAATTCCTGATGCAAGGTCTGTTCCAAGAAATGATAGTCTGAAGTCTAGACGATATTTTATCTATACTATCAAATTAGGATTGATAAGATTGATGACTGATAGAACACTTACTAGACAAATGTGAACTCATCTTCAAGCGAATAGCACGAAACTGTTGTCATCAAATATAAGCATAATTAGGTATGGAGGATAACTTTATGGATTAGGCATATTTGATCCTATTCTGATCGCACCTCTGTCTTTTTGGACGTGTATGCAATAGAACCATCAAGCTCAAACATGATTCGATTAAATTGTGACTATAGCTTACACAATAATTTGATGAATTGCACATGATCAATTAAATAGACAATAACTTATATGAATACCATGGGTTTTGCAATGGGTTAAATTTTTACTTACGCATTGATTTATACTGAAGTAAACCGAAGTAAATAAATTTTCGGTTTTCTATGCACCATTTCATAACCGAAGTCCATTATACATGTACTATGCATCAGCTTTATATGAATGTATCCGAACTCATGTAGGCCTAACACTCATGTAGCCTAAATGCGATACATAGGGTCTAATTCAAGCTTCTACAGTACGTACTATGTTAGATATCGGATTGCTTGTAAGCCCACATATCAGCATATCTACATTTGACTGTGCAGGCCAGCCTACAGAACTACAAATAACATAAGTCTATCATTATGTAGGCCAGCATCCAAACCCTACCCAACATATACATGTAGGCCTATATGCAATTCAATAATGTATTCATTGTGTAGTCCGTATGACCGCAACGCAAGTTTCGTAAATAACTATGAATCTATAACTACCTGAGAAACGTAGGTCTACTAGCTCAATTTAAATTGTATCTTTCGTACTTCATACCTAGATTATAAATAAAACTGCAATTTTATAGTCTTGAACGTGTCAATTTCATGGAATGTTTCGGCCAAAATATATACATTTGCATAATTGAAAGGTAAAGTGGTCTACATGTACAATTAAGTATTGCATAAACTTCCAATTATCTTTGTATGGCAAGCTTACATTACCTTGCTAAATTTCCAATTATTGACAAGCGAAATGAATATGATTCAAAGCACAGAAGTAAACACATAAATTTGATGAATAAAAAGTATCTAAATTCACTAGCCAGCTGAGTTCTAATGGCAAATTGCCATAGTAGCACTAAGTTTCTTTAAATTTTTTCAAAATCTTGCAAAAGAGAGACGTTGGTCACTTGTTAGATTGCTCACTTGTTCATCAAGAGCAGCTGAGAGTTTCCCTCGTAATTGTCGAGTTAGACAACTATGTGTGTTCGACGTAAGCGTATGGTGTGATGACACAACAAGGTCACTCACAAGTTCTATTTTAAGGACAGGTGTTATATTTGAAGCTGAAATCCAGTCGATAGAGTTATTTCACCGAAGGAGAGGGGAAAATTGAAAGTTTCTGCTGTCATTCATGAAAAAAGTACCTACCAAATAGAAGTAACTATACGGCCTAATAGTTGACAAGACCAAGCAAAGCGAAGTATCTACAAATATCGTTGACCATAGTTCGTCTAGAGATTCCCCTGAAGATCGCCACATACCTGCCAAAATCAGAAGACCGATCATAGCCTCTATTTCAGACGAATCAGTCTCACGCCAACCATGGGTTCTCTCATGTGTTTGATTCCATTTTTGTGCTGTAGATTGCCCTCTACGGTTTGTCTCTCGAACAATTAGAAGTATCATATCATTTGTGAAAAATAACTTGAAACTATCAAAGATAGTATAAACTGATCTGACGCTCGCACTACTGAGCCCACTTTGTTGCCGAAGTACATTTGAAGCACGAGCTTGTGTCGGCCTTTCCGGATTTGTACTCCATATGCGCCCATTTTTGCTTCGTAGCTGATGTGGTATGTTGACTCGTTGATGTAAAGGCGGAGGGTGATCGTTATCAGTCTTCGCTGTCATCGGAGGAGTCATTGAATTCGTCATTGGAATCAGTCACTTGATTGTCGTTATCAATGACATCACTGGTATCAGTTGATTCATCTTCAGTCAATTCAATATCAGAAACATCAGATCCACTTTCGCGATCCATTATTTGTCGCGCTACGTCTTTCGTTGTGTACATTTTGCGAGCCATTGTAAATTACAAAGCACGTGCATCAGACATTTGATTCATATCCATCAGCGGACACAAGCGTGGATTACTACTCAGCGCCCCGAGAAATCTTCATTCTTTTCGGGCTACATTCTTTTGGTGCCATTGTTAGCATATGACGCAAATCACAATTGACCTCTCTATGCAACGATAGCTGTGCAAACACAGTCAGTGCAAACTGCTGATAATCCTATCTCTATGGGCCTACGTTAGAATGAATAATGCATCGAACGCTAACACTTCTGTTATCTTGCACAAAAGTACTTACGGCAGTGACTTCTATGGCAAGATATCCAACTATCAGCTAACAAATCAATTCAATAGATCTGTTATTCCAGATATCTATTGCCTCTGTCATACAATTTCATGCAGAACACAGACAACCGAGTTGACCCCAGGTTGATGAAATACGTTGTATCATCTGAAATCTCAGACTGTACCTTTCCTTTTCAATCAAATGTATACAGAGCAAACTTTTTGTGCTAAATTTGTTGCAGGGAAAGCTATTTATCAGGCAGGCCATAAAAGAGGTATTATTTGACATTATGATCTACTATTGAAGTTTCGTGGGATCAATTTGACCCCAGGTTGACGGAAGAGGGTTAAGTAGATTGAGTTCATTTAAGCTGTTTTTTGGCAAAAAATCAAAAACCGAAATTTTGTAGTTATTTCAGCCTGCCTTGGGACGGCAGAATGCTGAAAAATTACGGTTGAGACTGAGTGATGACACAATTCAGTATTCTACCTTACTTCGCCAATATTTTTTACGAGTTGACGAGTTTCACGTACATGTTTGTTTAGTTCAAGTTATGAGAGATATACATTTTACAAGCAGGTAACGTCTTTTGACATATATTCCTTGGAATTTGATGATTTGAAAATTTTATATAAATCTCGATCGAGATCGCGGGATTGGAAATAACTTTGGAATATCCAAATAGACAAGTTTGACCTCATATTTTGCACCCAGTGTGTCGTAGAAATGTCTCTATTTTAATATGTTTGTACTGTATGTACAATGTACATGCATGATTGATTCACGTAGTTAATATACAAATTCTATGCAATTCAGTCCATACATGTGACATTATCCAAAGGAAAAACATTCAGCTTGTAAGTATCGCGACTTTGTAAACAAGATAATCCTATCAATTATTTATACCACATAGTTCTATAGTTATGAATTACCATTTCATTATAAAGGTGAAAGTCAAACTTACTAATTAAACATAAGATTATCAGTTTCCTGCTTGTTTCTTTGGAGTCCAGTAAAAAGATGGACAATCAATTAAGTTTAAATACTATATTCTGCTTATGTTAACAAGTTTTTGATGTGTTAGATTGTTATCAATCTGGTCTGGATCCTATTATCTTAATGTCACAATGTCAATAATGTTAAAGATTAATAGACGTTGATATTTTACGATTTCCAAAATACTCTGCTCTTATTAAAATGCATGCTTTGGGGCTTTCCGCAAGATTACCACAGGGATAAATATAGAGTTTTCAGAAATATAATATCAGGCAAGATTCCAGAAAGCTGAAATACCTGCTTAACCCATAACGGCCCATTGTTCGTTTTTTCGAACAGATGGGTTTCATCAACCGCATTCAACTACGTCATTGATCGATTCATTTCGACTCTCCGTTCAAGGCAGTTGATAAACAGTGCTAACGCGTAGCAGCAGTCATTTGTCTCGTCTACGCCTTCTTACAATTGCAGCTGCTGAAAGAGTTGTCGACAGTCACGAACTTTTCAGTAAGTCACATTTGCTTCAAATAATCTATGCTTATGTCGGTAATTAGAGTTAGAGATAGCAATGAATCATAGTAATAGCAACAGTAGACTAAAAAGATTATTATTGTATCATTTGCAGAAGAGTTGATAATGTTTTAGTATACGTAATGAACATCTATGTTTTACATGTTCGTTTTTCGAACAATGGGACTTAGACATTTCTGAAATTATAAATCTAAGAAATATCCACAGTAGTCACAGTTAGAAACTGGAACTATTATCCCGTAAATTTCAAGTGAAACTTTGAAACAATATCTTAAAAAAATATTTTTGTCTTCCACCTGATCAATGTCACGCTACAAAAGGACAAAGACGTTATACACTATAGACGAAGCTGTGGAAATGATCGAAAATGATGATTCAGTCGATGTAGACCGCCTGATAATACCGGTAATGTGACTGATGAAGAGGAAACAGAAGACCGTAACATAATTCCTCATGACGTTCCAGGTACGTTTGAGGTAGATTACACCGATATATCTGCAGAACAAGATGAACAAGACATTGAATTCAAAGAGAATCGACCCTCGCATAAATCTAAGAGTCGGACTGCTCGCCCTTCTTGGAAAAAGTCGGAGACATTTCGTCAACCAATTCCACAAGAATATCCGACTGCAATTTTAGATAGCCATCCCACTCTTGCTAAGAAGAATCCTTTTGAGCTCTTCTTAATGTTCTACACTGAGGAAATGAACCAGCTGTTAGTTACAGAAAGCAACCGTCATGCGAATCAAAAGAATTTTCACCGGTCATCGTTTACAATTGACGAAATGAACAGATTTTCCGGAATATTTCTCCTTTCTGGATACGTCACTCGTCCTAATCAGCGCTTATATTGGAATACAGATGAAGATGTGACTACCACTATTGTTAGGAAAGCTATGCCAAGAAACTGATTTATGGACATGAAGAGGAGACGGAGATGGAGACGTCGTTATAGCCGTATGGAATGACAACAGACCGATCTACGTTGCCTCAAATCACCAGGGAGTGTCCCCAACAATCAAAAAGCGGCGGTACTCACGGATTCAAAGTTCATACATTCAAGTTGACTGCCCTCAAATGATTCACGGATACAACTCTAGAATGGGAGGGGTCGATCTTTTCGACCGCTTCCTTAGTGACTATCGTCCGAGCATCAAAGGGAAGAAATGTTGGTTTGTTTTTTATACCCATGTCCTAAATGTATGCGTCGTTGCTGCGTGGCGAATTCTCTGTGAAGTTGGTGGAACCATGCAGCAACTTGACTTTCGCCGGTATGTCGTGAGGACCCTTTTACAAATGCAAGCATCTTCAAGTTCCGAAATTCCAGCCACCGTTCACAGTGTTCTACCTGACATTCGATTTGATGGTATTGGACACTCCTTGCTGCAGAAAATCTCTGAAGGTCGATGCAAAGCTTGTCAAAAAAACACGACTTACAAGTGCGGTAAATGCAATCAAGGACTTCATCAAAAATGTTTTGCAGAATATCACATTCGTAAATGACATTCAAACATATAAATCTGGATATACTTGAAATAAAGTAAACTTGGAATATTTTGCATTTTTGATAGCTGTAAGACCCAATGTTCGAAAAACGAACATGTGTCCAGAAGATACGAAAATTAACGGATTCTAAAATTTCGATGTATCATAGTCTCTTATATCACACAAGAAGCATTTATGCAAGTTTTCAGTGTTTTTTGCTCGTTGAGTTAAGTTTGGGCTTTTATGGGTTAAATCCGTGGAAAGTATTACAAAAGTACCGGCAGTCTTCTAACAAAAGATTTCTGCTGATCGATAACGAAATCCATTAAAGCATTTTGCTAAGTACAATAAATTGGTCCTGAATACATTGCTAGAAAATTCTAAAATATATACGATACGCCAGCGTTGGAACCCGCCGTCGCAGTGAAAACCGGACGGCCAGGGTTGACAACGTACAACGACAGTCAACATTGATCGCATGCCGTTAACTTCAGACAGTGCTCTGCGATCCTCTATCAAGTGCTCAGGCAGTTTAGGCCCTCCACTGGTATTACATGCGGTTGCATTGATGTCTATATCAGGGATACGAAGTCCTATCATTTTTTATGGAGTCGGAGTCCTATTAGATGATAGGACACCGCCTATAACTACCCGAGTAAAATTACCGTTGTCAGTTTAACAAATACTTACCAAGTACTTGGCATTAAAGTCCTAAACATTTAAGAAATATTTAAGAAATATTTATCAAACCTAGTACATTTCCTAAACTTTTACTAAATATTTAGCAAACTTTCCAAACTTCCACAAAATATTTGGCAAATTGTCTGAATTTTTACGAAATGTTTAGTAAATATTTTGTAGATTTTCCAAACTTCTACAAAACATTTAGCAAATTATTTCTAGCTTTTATAATATGTTTAGTAAATAATAAGCAAATTTTATCCTACTTCATAGGCGATTACGAAACATTTGCAAATTTGAATTCATGAAAAATATCTTCTTGTATGAAATGTTTTATGTTTATCAAATAGAAAACCAAAACAATCATAATTCGGCAAAAAGATAGCTAGTAAAACGCTCTGCTCGAATTATTCATGCTCAAAATCGTTCAAAATCCGTACGGCATATAAAACTGCATGACTAGAATAAAATGACTGATCTTCCTAAAATCATGCTTTGTACGATAACATTCATAGAGATTACAAAAACTGAGCCCTGCTCCCCAAAGTAAACAGCAGAAGGAATGGATATACTTGAAAAATACAATTTTTCATACGTATTTGGAAAATGAACAGAGTTTTATATAGTAGCACACATCGAACGATCCGATACAAATAATTTTTATGAATATCACTTTTATCAACATAAAGGAAATTTCTCTATCCGGATTTGATCATTCTTCATGAGGATGAGAAAGCAAAAATGCGGCACTCCCTTTACATTTGATCATTCTTCATTTGAAAATCCTTCCAACCAGAAAGCATGCCCACAGCCCGAATACGCATTTCACTTCATCTGAAACACTGTCATTTCGAGTTAAACACCGTCGCGCCATTATCAGTTACATTTTTAAGAATAGAGGTGATATCACGAAAAATTTACAGTTCAACGGAGAAACAGTCACTACCAAATGAAGTTTGAAGCGATGATACGAGGTCACTGAAAAAATCTTCGCGGTTGGACCACAACACGGTTGTCCAAATCTGACGATCGCTGGGACGTTGCGAGTATGAGAGATTTATGGATAAAGAATAATTCCAGTAGTTTTCGGAGTTAATTAGCTCACAAGACAAGACGGAAAAGCAGCCGAATGTAGGTCACGTATTGAGTCATCGATGGACAGATACACAGCCTCAGCAATCAACACCTGTAAAAAAGAAGACAAATCTTGTGCTGATGTGCAGAGCAGAATTATCAAACTTAACGGATCTTAATTAACATTCTATGGGTAGGCCTACTCAAAGTTCAGAAGATAAATCATTTATAGTAATTTTAGGTGTTACAGTAAAGACTATTAAGAAAACTGCTTTTGGATTATTTCATCTCTGACAATGTGGGAAGCGATATTCTTAGGAATTTTGATAGCAAATGAAGATATTCAAGAGTGGCTGAATTGTGATCATTAACAATTTATCAATTATTTTTTTAATCAATACTCTTAGTATTTATCAATAATTTTATTTTGATATTCAAGTACCGGTAACTGTTTTTACAAAAAATGCAATCTGCAAATTAGAACAGAGCCTTACCGAGATGTAGCCTATTACCGACTGCTTGTAAACCGTTCATGCGATGAAGATATTCAGGAATGCTTGAATTTTTATTATAGTATTTAATACCGCACATGTAATTATATTTTGATATTTTATTTTATTTTAAACAATTTGTTTAAAATCACAATCTGCAAACACGTCATCTTGTCTACCGCTTATATGACAGCATCTCTACAGGTAATTCATGGTGGGCCTACAACTAACATGTGACCATAATAGCTAGGCCTACGATGATATTGAAAAGTGCGAAGCATAATTTGTAATAAGTAAACACAAATTGAATAAAAGAGTAGCAATGATTTTGTACTTTGATTGTTTTATATTTATCGTAAAGCATGAAAAATTATTGATTTTGCAAAACTAAACCTATTGTTGGACTGCAACGCATGACTGATCTTTATTACAGTGTGCATGTAGCCAACAACGTGCAGTCCGTCGTGTAGCATCTATGCCTTTTGTGTGCTTGATCATTTTTCTTAAACTACTCGAAATGTCAAATTGATACCATTTTCTAAAATGTGGCAATTCTGAAAAAATTAATTGAATATCATAGGCGGTAGCTACAGGTTTTCAATTCAACATATATAAAATGAAAATAGTGACCTATTTAAACAAGCTTCCTTGATGGATCCATCTTTCAGAAAATAGATTAAATTGCATAACTTAAGCAGGTATCGAATACCTCAATAGTTTGTCCGCATTGATAAAAACATTCTCCATCTAAACTTTTTGTAGTCCTGAAATAGAACTTTATGACTTATAGCATGTTTGACTGTTTCAAAAATTTTTTCAATTATTTGTCATCCAAATATTGATACTATTGCACAAGTACACTACATATCTAAATATTGAATTGCTAAATTAAACATGGTTTTAATGCGCTAATTAAGTTCTTTCGTGCTCATACTTTCTAAGGTTTTTAGCATGCAACTATTTTGTCTCAACATAACCAGATGTTTGTGCTATTTTCAATGTAAGCAATAAGAAATTACGAATTTGAAAACAATATATTACCATTTCAACATATTCCAATTTGATTATGATTCTTTTGACGACACAATCAACTTTTGATCGATTTTTCAACGAGAAACGTCGTCGTGAAAACTGATATACATGCACATTCTCATATTAAATTCAAAGTGAATAAGCCTTGGGCATGTGACATCATTTGTGTGATGGAAAACCCAAGTAAAACGATGTGTTTCTTGATAGCTATAATATTTATATATAAATAAATATTATAGCTATCAAGAAACACATCGCTTTACTTGGGTTTTCGATTACACAAATGAATTCAAAGTATTGGTAGGACTCCTAAAATGTGATATGTCTGCTATGAGGAACTAAGAGGAATTGAGATATTTTGTTATCAGTAAATTAAGTATGACGCTAGTAGCTCTTTAGTATTTGTAAAATTAAGAGCAGATATAGCAGTAGTCAATAATAGAAATGTCTCTACGTATTCATGGTCAATAAACCCAAATCTATGACCAAATCTCTCCTTTGATTTTGTTTTCGGGATTTCCAAATACATGTACCTAGACTTGCAGTTAAATGCTGAAACTAAGTTGACAAAATAAATTCAGAAACATTTAGAAGCTTACCATTTTTCTGTAGTTTGATCCAAGAGGTGCATTTTTAATTCTGATGCAAAAATCAAAGGAACTTGATGGCTTCATTGACTGGAAGAACTCACTGACTACATGCGAGTGTTCATTTTTGAGTCGTGCTCCATTTTGTGCATGATAGCTAAGCAAGATGATGAAAAAACGTAGACAATCACAAACCGACGATGAATAAATAAAGGTGTGTAAGTAGAAATATCCTCTTGATGCGCTGACTTTTGTAATATTAGGCAGTTAACGTAAACACGCGTTCGACACGAGAGCGAAGAGTGCACAAGCTACTGCGCCTTGCGCAGCTTTCTGTCCCACGTGATGGGCGGATAATAATTATTAAGCAGGGACGCTGAGTCACAGCGCAGCTAGAGAATATTATCGACCGCTCATGGCTCCCAAATGCGGCCACGACCAGGCTGCCAACAATGTGAACGAACTTCCTCAGCTGCGTGCCCGTGGCGAATTTCCTTAATATAGTGACGGAAAGTTATAGAAGCGAGGTATGATTACGCAGACTGAGTGAGATGCTTATGTAATTGTTTGCTTCAGTTGCATACTGATTTAATATCACTAGCTAAGTAATTTAGCGAACACACGAGCAAACTGATCAAAGTCGACTTGCTGATGGGCACGGTGTGGAACTTAGAAACTTCAATAAATGCTTTAATTTGAGAAGCAAAATGTGTGCCGATAGAACTGCTTAGGCTCCCTTAATAATGAAAATATATGACTGATGTTGTTGCTATTGTAGCTACAGTGTACATGTAGTGAATGTGAAAGATGATGAAAAATGAGTAGAAGAAGAAGAAAAGGGGAACGAGTGAGTGAGTGAGAAAGAGAGAGAGAGAAAGTAGTGATGAAGTCACCTGAATATTTATTTTATACACACCATTTCATCAAATATAAATGGGCATATATAAAATACTCGAAATAATAGTAGACATGCACATTTCAGGCCCACATGTTTCATATGTCGATATCCATGGAAATGACATAATGCACTCTCTTTAAGATTTGAAAGAAATTGTTGGTGCCATCATAGAAAAATATCAACAGTTTCCTGACAATTATTCCATTATTCAATCATTTAATTAAGTTTGATGGCAAAAAAATCAGCCAGTTATCAACGACGCAAAACTGTGATATAGTACAGACTTTATTATTGGGTATTTCCTGTGACGTTGCATTTCTATTTTATTGAGAGATGATTGTAATCAGAGTTTATGAGAGCTGATGATCATCCTTGTGATATGCATGAGTTCAAAAAATTGTACGGATGAAGTTACCGCACATTGAAATCACCATGCAATTAAAACCGCCTTTTACGACAGTTACTCATAAGCGGATCCTGCCTATTGCAAGATTTTTCTTTCATCAAACTTTGCAAATGCAAAAAAATCATTTGTTTGGATAACCAAACAAATATTACCTAGGCATTTGATAAACGGTTTCTAAATTTCGCAAAATTCGTTAATATCGACTTACATACAAAATGTAGCAAATATTTGTTAGGCAATTGTTACACATTTCCTAAATTTGTTAAATTTCCAAAACGTTTGTTAAACTATTCAAATCTTATAAATTTTCCAAGTAAATACCAAATATTTGGTAAAGTTGATACGTTTTTTTTCTCGCGTAGACCGAAATATAGTACAAACGAATTATTTATCCTCGTGCATAGCTGTCACTGTCTTGATGTCAACTTTCTCCGTTAAACAAAAGTACAGAGACACTGCTGTATGCAAAGCTTGCAATAGTTGAGGGAATGAATCGTGATAGTGAGAAAAGGATTGTTTTTTCACTCTGTGATCTAGTGGAGAAGACAAGCCTTCCTAGCCTCGATCACACATGCGCACCAAAGGTCACATCAGAGACAAAAATGAAATACTAGTTTGTTTGAGAATATTATCTCTTACTCTCGCGTTAATCGTGTGTGATGTCTTTCCCAAAGCGAATATTAAAGTCGAAAGTGTACTCATATTTTTTGAAGAAGGATGGCTTTCCTGTCTGGTAGAGACTGGAGAAAAACCATGTGAGGCACACATCAAGAAGATGGGAGGAACAGAGTCGCATGCATCCAACTTAAAGCGACATTTGATAAAATTCATCGAAAATGATTGATAATTGATATAGCAATGATCACTAAAGATAATTCAGGTAAGCCTATAATGATCTATGATGTAGGTTACCAGTATTTTTCAAAAAGCTAGGCTATATATACTTGCCAGTCGGAGTCCTATCAACCCCCGGAGTTGTAGTCCTATCATTTTGATCCGCATCCCTGTGTCAAGGTAGGGAAATATGTCTCACCCTGGAACGCTACCTAAACGTAGGGGTTGAAAAATAGGATGTCATGGCGATCATATATTTTTTCGGCATATCGAACGTTTGGTTTGAATATTGGGCTGTCCTACCGAATCTTTACTTATCATTAGTTATTATGCATGCATGAGAGATAGATGGTCTGCATTCAACCTGTGAAAATATCCCATACATCATTGGTGCAGGCATTTAGTTTTATCAGGGACTTTAATCAATAATGCAACACGACTTTCAGGCTTACAGTTAAGAGTGAAGTAAGTGATTGTCATCTTTAAAGCTTTTAATTTATAATTGTTATAGACATGTCTTTTATTCCTTGTAATAATCCTTGCCGTAATGTCGGCGATCACAGTTGTGACGTGTTCTTTATTCATTCATAACAATTGCTATAACAAGTGATGTGTGGTGGTGAGGGTTTGATCCTGCCAATTGACACAGGTGAGTGTAAGCGGTTGTAGCTCAGTTGGTAGAGCAGAGGTCTGCATAACCTGGGTCGTAGGTCCGAATCCTGCCAGCCGCACGTTTCTTGCGTGGCAATTTGATCTATCGTTTTTCAATTCATTCTATTGCTAATTCCCTTTCAGGGCTGGCATAATCAAACTAGACTTACTTAACATCTGCTGGTGGATTTGCTCAATGATATAGTCAAAGATGTCAATACTCGTACATTTCAAATGTCCAAGATCTGTTTACTCTACTCGAACACTCAACTGAGCAATGTCAAGATGACGAATAATCATCTTATAAAAACGCCACTGGTTCTATTTGGTCACAACAATATTGCAAATATTCAACTTCAAGGGAACTATATTAGCTCTCTCTTCTCATTTCAATCATTAACATGTGGTAAACACTTATTGAGAAGTCTTAATGTAAGTGGCAACCAGCTTAAAAGATTGCCCGACGAACTTTTTCAGGAGTTCCGTGGTGTGAGGCACGTAGATTTCTCTCGCAATTCTCTTACTGATATCAGCAAATCCTGTTTTCATCGCTCAATCAACCTAGATTTGCTGAATATCAGCTATAATAATCTTATCGAAGCAAAACCCTTCGGCTTTGAGTTTGTGGTTTACACTGCTGATTATTCCCACAATCAAATATCTATTTTTTCATTGGACGATAACGGATTTGGCAGATTTGTTGAGCATCTTGATCTGTCGCATAATCAGTTAGAATATCTGAGGTATGGGACGATGCAGTATTTCACTAACATCAAAAGCATGGATTTAAGCAATAACCCAATCGCTGTTATCAGCAATCTTGTATTTCATACAAATAAGCGAATGTCACATTCCACAAGACTATTGTTGAAGATACATGACATCCCTCCCACTGTTGTATGTGACTGTTGGTCCGTCTTCGTTTATTTACACACGCATCATTCATTTTCTTATACGGAACCTATCGTAGACTACTCAAGATCGACTCAAAAATGTCGCACGACTTTCGGTAAAGAAATCTATCTAAATAGAAACGAGAAGTTGTTTTGCAAAGTCAATGGAGATGTGTCAAAGGAATCTGGGATCGCGAACATGAAATGTGGTAATAAACTCTCTTACTGCCCAAATCGATGCTTTTGCATATTTACAAAATCTTTGGGAACAGTTGGCGTATATTGCAAAAATCAGAATTTCATCGAAGTTCCCTACATAAATGTTCGTGCGACTCGTATTATGATGATTGGCAACAACTTTGGTCATATCTCCGGTACTCCTTTCAACCATTGTCATTCAAACGTTACACAATTGTATCTTAGAAATAATCAGATTCGTTTTTTGCAGAATGGTATTTTCAAGACAATGTGGAAGTTGGTATATTTGAGGCTGAACCAAAATCAAATACATTACTTTCAACCAGGGGTGTAGTGGTAAAAAATTTTGTACCGGAACGCTGATTCCATGAAAATCTTATGTCATATTTGCAAGCAAAAATCTGCAGTTCTTATTCGTTTGAAATTTGTATACTTCAATGAAAACAGGAGTAAACTCTGAACAGATGACTGAAACAATTGATATAGTCAAACGTGGTAACAGGACTGCAACTTGCAGCTAATCAATGAGCTCAGTTAATGCTGCACGATCGATAACAAAAATGCAATAGCATGTGAATGGTTTAACAAAACTGTCCATGATACGAAGAAAATATAGGCCTATTATACAAATTGATATTTCACTAATTCATCTTTCCAAATTGTTTAAACTACATGTATCACAATTTTCAATGTACGAGTAGACGGAAGTCGACACATTGCAAAAGACAGCATTTTACAAAAAAACCCACAATGCAGATTCACATGTGTCTTGATGAGTCTCCTTTGCTGATCGTATGCGTTTGTCATCTGCGCTCCGGTGGTTTCGCAGCCAACTTCTGGCGTAGTCCGTCGAATTCCACACGCCGAGAGGAGGGCCCTGAATTTTCACAAACATCAGTGATGACAAATGCGACACAGTCAAACTGGAGCGACAGTCCGTGCTGATGAGGTTCATGGCACTGAATCCTCTCTCACATTCAGCAGTGCTGGAGGGTACAACCTGGAGTCTGTTTATCACCTTTTGAATTTCGCCAGGTGCTCGTCGCCCGATATTTTCAACGTAGTCGTCGAATGCGTTTGCCGTCAATGCTGGTGGAAGGTGTAGACGGTGTGCCAAAGCTCGGATTTCTTCATGCCCGAATCCAGGCTGGATTTCTGTCGGCCAGTTGTCACTGTTTAGCAGCCGAATTTGTGCCATCAGTTTGTTTTCGTTGGATTTCATTCTGGACGACATGCTCTCAATGAGACTGTCCAGAAACTGTTGTCCATTGATTTGGAAGTGCCGTTTGTTCGATGTCAGTTGGACACCCATGTGCACACCTTCTTTGACATCTACCATTGCCTCCAGGGTTTTTGTACCAGGCTTTTCCTTCATTACGCGCAATCTCAGGATGCATCGATGGATCATTTTGTCGGCTTTGTCAAGACTGGTTGCTCTCTTTTGCAGCATTTCCGACAGTTCTTTTATTTCGAATAGGGTGTCGTATATGAGAGCCAAGTCTTCCAAGAACTCTGGTGAAGCCAATTTCGTTGCCAGACCCTTGTAAACATCTCCAGATTGATTCTTGAAATGCTTATGTAGGGCATCGAACGAATGCCAGACGGCCTGCACTGTTCGGAAAGAGCTGGCAACCCATCGAACTGAGAATATCTTTCCAATTTTCAACATTTGCTTTCCCAGACTTAGAGAGCACTCCTCCAAGGCACGAACATTCTTGGGAGACATACTGTAGATAGAATACAACTTTTCTGCGAACGCCTGGAAGTGATTGATTGCCTGAATGTTTTTAATGGCATCGCTAACTGCTAGCTCCAGTCTGTGGTTTAAGCAGTGCCACAGGACAATTTCAGGGAACAGTTGCTTCATCCTTGTGGCAACGCCAGATTTTCTCCCCACCATCACACTTGCACCGTCGCTGGCAAAGGCCAAGAGGTTTCTCTTGAGGTACTGCTCATCAAATCCATAGGAGGCAAGTGTTTCTAGGAGCGAATCAAGAATAGACTTTGCATCCTGATTTGGGAGTTCTACCAAATCAAGGAAGAAGAATTCCACCACATTCTCTCCAACTTCTGTGTTCAAGTAAATGATAAGAACCGACTTGTCGATGAGCGTACTCTCGTCAATCAAAATCGCCAGTTTCGCCTCCTGGCTTTGTATCTGTCGACAAACTTTTGCTTTCATTTCCGCTGCGACATGATCAATCATTTGAGTGGCCGTCCATCTTGACCGCAAGCCAATTCCGATGTCGACGCCATTCAACCTTTGCAGCTGTAGTAGATGAGGATGGTCTGAGTAAGGCCGATCGTTTTTCGCTATGTAGTACGCTGTGCGCAGCACTTTTTCGGTGTGTTGCAACTCTACCGCGTTTAGCTTATCGATCGCTTTATCCATCGTTTTACTTCTTGAAGTATCATGTATATTTTCACGTATTTTGTGGACTTGAGACTCCAAGTGCTCCTTTATCTTCTTTCGTAAAGAAGACAGCTGCTGCCGACGCTCTTTGCCATTGAACGTCACTTCCGAATTGGCTCATGCCTTCGAAACACCAGGGCCTCGAATTTGATGACCTCCCATATGACCAATACTCCGGCAGACCGAACAGCCTAATTTGCCATCTTGGCATATCAACCATGGATAGGCCTTCACCTTCTCTTCCCACATCTCAGCCGAATAAACATTTGGCCATGATGATGATGTATCAACGCAAGTGAAGGCGGCAGTTGAGGCACTCGAGACAGGGTTGGCGTTGGCGGAGGCGGCAGTTGAGGCACTCGAGACAGGGTTGGCGATGGCGGAGGCGGCAGTTGAGGCACTCGAGACAGGGTTGGCGTTGGCGGAAGCGGCAGTTGAGGCACTCGAGACAGGTGTCAGAAAAGACAGCTTAGACTGCCGCGCTTTCTTTATAGGTCGCAGCATCTGAAAATTTTTAAGATATCATTAGGAAAGATGGCCATGATAGAGAATGGCAACATATAAATCATTTTGGTGAAATAATCGTAAAATAAGTCATCTAGAGGGAGATTTCAAAAAATTGAGCATAGGTTCCCCGCCCTCTCAGGGCGACCAAGTCCCTGGAGTTCATCTCAATATGATTGAGAATGGTCAGTCATAGTTGCTAAAATAAAAACTTGCTAATATAAAAACTTATATATAAAAACTTATATATATATAAACTTGCTAAATAAAAATTGCTAAACTGTCATTTAGAGGGAGATTTCAAAAATTTGAGCATAGGTTCCCGAGCACCCGGTGAACCCCCCTAGGATCCGCCCCAGCGGCCGAGAAATAAAAAGGAGTAACAGTAATCAAGTTAACTAGGCTCTTTTCGGGTTCCCCCCCCACATTTGTCTATCAGCATAAATCACGCAGGATTCCCTAACCCAAGGCGCTAAAGATTGTACGTACATAACCACAATAAAGTATCATTTGCATGAAGGATTGGCTCAATAGATATTGATAGGAATATGAGATGCGAGCGCGACTTATTCATTTAACTGTGATCACGAACTTCAAGGGATTGTTGTCTACAATGAACTACAACGCAGGAGGACTGCATACTTCTTGCAGAACCTAAAAAGTTTGCTTTCTCAGCTCTCTAGGTAATGGTGTTCAAGAACGAAAGTGGTAGTGACAGCTAGAGAATCTCTTTCATAAATACCGTACAATACTTGTGAATGTTGATATCAAATGTGGGGGGGGAAACCCGAAAAGTGCCGTTAACTATACGCTACTTTCTAATTAGACCTACATAACTATGATACACAATATTGGCCTACAGCACAGCCCGACTCACACACTGACTTATTTACATGCTTCAGAAAGCTTCTCCCTCTCACCAATTTACGAGTTTAGCCTGAGACAATGGCATTCGAATGTACGTGAATAGGCTACAAGTAGCAAACTTATTCAGCAGATAATACGGCATATAGTGGGACGAGTGTCCCTGAATCACGCGTACATCATTCATGTACAGTATATAATACACGTATAGCAGAAGCGTTGTATGACGAGCTGATGATGTGATCGATAATATAAAATAGAAGCACTGTATCACTAGCTAAAGAGCACTAGATAGACGTTGGGAATGTCGAAAAAATGATCAGTGAAAGGCTTCACTTCATTCATAAGGCACCAATCCTTGGCGACATCTCACTTGCCAGCTTACCTCGTTGAGGGCGATCGACGTCACACCGGCTGCACCATTGGCTTCCCGAAGCCAAAAATTTGGAAACTTATCGTTCAGATGAGACGAGTATTCGTGTTTGTGTGAACGCACGCTCACACAGGATCAAGGCGCATGCACTGATGCAGACTGATGAGAAAAGGTAAACTTGCAAAACAATGAGCCACTCCAAGACACTATTGAGCTGAAATTTGCAACATTATTAGCATTTAACCGTAGATGTGTGGGATTAGGTTAAATCCATCAGGGTAATAAACCTTAAAAAATTGATAGAATGACAATAGTACAGGTGACAATAGAATAACAATGCTCGTAACTGATTATTCCATCTCGAGATAAATACCGGAACGCGCGTTCCGGTCAAATCCGGTCAAATCCTAATTACCGGAACGCCGTTCCGGTGCGTTCCGGTCCCACTACACCCCTGCTTACAACCAGGTGTATTTGAGGGCTTGAGTCTGTTGAACTATATAGACCTGAAAGACAACTTGATCTCCAAGCCAACATACACGTCATTCCGCTATACAATCGCCTTGAAGAACTTGATTTTGGAAAATAATACCATTACGTGTGATTGTAAGAGAGTATTATCATTTATTCGCTGGAGTAAACACATAAATGCAATCTTACCCAAGAAATGTGTGGTTGAAGATAACATGAGAGTTGTAAAAGGAGGCAAAAATGTGATAGCTCTTAACCAAATGTCTTTGGAAAATGTTTGCCACTCTTTTCGAAAATACACGGATGAAAGGCAAGCAGAAACTTCCCAGAGACGGCTTTTATTTTGTACCATTGTTGCTTCTATTTCTTGTTTATCTTTGATAGCCATATTGTACCTGTGCTTTAGGAGGTCAGAGATCAAATCTTATTTGGATCATTCACTGACATGGTCAATAGCTCGCTCAATTTTTCGGTTACGGACACAGCACAAAAATGAATATGATGTTGGGTTCCTCTTTACAGATACTCAATCTGGTAAATATGATGAAATACGAAACCATTTGCGTGGTACAACACGTCGAAATATATCTACTATTAGTCTGTTTCATCACCTGCCAGGAGCTGCTCGCTTAAGAAGCATTCTTGAACTCTTAAGAAAGGTACAATTTTGTGTCGTGATTGCATCTAATGATTTACTACAGGACGATTATTATTACGAAGCTCTCTGTATCATCTTGTATGAATTCAGTCGACCAAAGAGTCGGATACCAAACGATGTGGTAATTGTCACATTGAATGACCAAGTTCGTAAAAGTGAGAAATGGCACATTATCTCTGATAATCCTCATCGACTGCAGATTTTGAAATGGAATGAACGACGTTTCTGGGCAAAATTGTTGATAAGTTTTCCACCTCCTCACAATGATGGAAATTTGAATATTTCCGACGAAAATCAGCAACTTATTAATGCAGTTCATTGATTTTGTCTCCTCAGTTTGCCTACTGTGATCCGGCTGTCCACCCACAGAGAGGATGTTCTTTGTGTCTGTCTGTCCAACATGCAGGCAAGGCAATTTATCCCTGTGAGTATATTGAAACATGCCACATCAGTCTACATGTATGTATAATAAGTAACCTGACACAAATGAATCATGTAATGCATCAGGGGTGACATCAGCATGCTGTCCGCTGACACCTCGTCGGGGAAATCGAAGAATATCCCGTCGAGGAACATAATAAAGATAAGTCATATCATTTAAATATCTCTTACGATCATAATTTTCCCCGATAAGATTTTCTCGATTTCTGTGACGACCATGGTAATTTTTCGGTGCAGTTCATAAATCTCTAAATATTGTTCTTTGTTGATCAACGAATGTCGTAGCTTGTATATTCAGCAATGACTTGACAATGTTTTTAACACAAATTGCTCAAATGCTTTGAATTGTTGCAACACATTTATGAATGTTAACTGAGCATTTCTTTATTGATACTTCAAATTCACACGAGCAGACTTTGCAGCTCTAAATCTTTTTCTCTGATTGATTTTCTCCTAAAATGTGATAGGCTTATTCGTTTTTCAAACGACGTTCTTGGCTTTTCTCAGTGGTTGTCACCATCACTAATGAAATATTTTGCTCTGTTAATTGTCTTGTGAGGACTGTGTTCTGAAGAATAGAACGGTTTTTCAATTTTGACCATACATATACTGTACGCAGGCTACATTCTATAAACTATAATAAATTCTATATAGCAACAAAAAATTGTAGAAACAAATTATAAATCACTGTCAGAGAAAATGATGACAGCTGATGATAATTGCCTTTCATCAGAATCAGTCAGTCTCTCGAGTATGCGATAATGTGGCACACTTGGCCTTCCATGTAGTGCTACCGGCAATTTTTGATTTAAAAGTTACCAGTAGTAACTATCGATCATTTAAAAAAAATCGGCAATTTTTGAGAGTCAATGATTTTCCTAATTTGGTAATTTAAAACAAGAATATTATAAATTGAGCAGCTTCTGCTATTTCATAGAAATACGCATTCTGTTCGGGATCGCAATGACTCATACTATCAGCATCTGCGGCATACCTTATTAGCGATGTGAATGGAGACACGGTGAGGGGCAATTCGATACCCCTTCCGCAAATTTTGTAAACTCAGTTTTCTCGATAGGCTTACTAGAACTTGTAATTTGTTAGATTTCAATGCCTTGAAGAAATCAGATTTTGGTCAGATGCTAAAATTCATCAAAAACCGACTGAGTCAGATTAAATATGTTTCCTTAATTTTCAACAAATGTAAAACATATTATTATTGATGTTCTATAAAGGCCAACTTCGATATTCACAGGATTGCAATAAGCTTTAGGCAACAATTAATTAAAAAATGAAATTAGCAATTAAGCTCTCACAAACATTTATACAAAAGTCTCTTAAAGACGAAAGCGAAAACTGATAAAGTATAGTTGCACTCAAAGTCACACTTCAAAGAATTTAAATTGGATTCAGGACCTAAGAATGTTTGCAATAATGTTCATGAAAATGTTGCTTGCAAACATAATATACAAATTAATATTTCAGATATTTGATTAAACTCTCTTTCCTCATAAAAATGAAAGGAAGTTGTCCTCGGCCCATATCCAAGCAGCTGACGATGGAACAGGAAACAATGACATGCAGCTTAGAATAATATGCGTGTCATTGCTTCCACCGCAAGCGCGAATGTATACATGTATCATATCGACTTGACTGAATTTTGAAGAGACGCGAGATTATGAACTTGTTCTCTAAATCTCACTCAAGTGATTATTCGCTAAACCATCTGTTCCATCCGATCAAGTGCTATCTTCTGGTCAGCAGACAGTGTTTTCCTGTATATGGGGTTAATGTCGATAAGAATATTGATTTCTGCATGTGAATCTCTCATGTTCCCTGCATGACTGCGCAGAAACCATTATGTCTCCCCTTGACTTGTATTTTGATTTCTGTTACTATACAATAAAGATGTTTCGTTCATTCGTTCATTGTGAAACGCATTCAACTTCAACCAAACTCAATGATATTTTTAACCGATTAAGACCCAATGTTCCAATATTGGAACACACATATTCTTTATCACAGTAAAAAAGTCAGCAATGATATTATGCAAGTGTTCACTACAAGCAGTTCAGAAAGAATAAAGATTCTATTCCTGAGAGAATTAAGACGAGATTCGCTTTCTTTATATTTTAAAGAATTTCAAAAATTTGAAAATTTTCATTATGTCGGCCATTTTGAAACATCTGTTGACTGAAGATGTGAGTAAAGCGGAGTGAGTAAATTCGACTCACTTATTTACTAGACGTTCTACCTTACATCAGGACAATTAGTTATTAGCCGTGGTGTAAAAATCATTAGTTATATGATGTTTCAGTCGAAGCTCGTTAATTTTGACACGGATAATTAAGATTTCGGTAATCAAGATCACACGTCTATGGTATTTTTGTATCTTTGTCATATATAGACTCCTGTTTAATTAAGACTTTCGATATTTAAGACACTGAAAGTGTGGCATTTATAATCCTATTTAAAAAGCTTTGACTGTATTTTGTAAATGTTCAATAATAAACACCTCTTTTACACTTAGGTACTTAAAACAGGTGATAACACATGGGTCATTCCACTGAAAACTTGAAATTTTGTGTCCTAATTTCGACTAGGCCTACACTGGATTATCAAAATGTAACAGGAGGGGCTGTAATGCAGCAGGATTTTAGGCGCGCACGAAGTTCTGAACTCTTTTCAATGTGTAGAGGCACATCAAATTTCTCAGCAAATCCGATGCATGAGAAAACCTCGATGATTTGAAAACAAAGTAGGGTCATATTACGAGCGTATCACACTGAAAAAGTTTCAACAAACGCTCTTTGCAGTTGTAGTTGAAGCTGGGACATTCCCATAACGACGTCTACATGTTTCATAATTTTAATAAACTTATAGTTAATAAGACTTAAGGTTTGTCCTTAAGAGGACAGGTGGTGCGTTCCCACCGGCAGACATTAAACGTTCAAGGCGCGTCAAACTTTTGACTATCCTAGGACTACATTTTAGAGCCAAACTTGACGAGATCGGTGTGGAGGACCTTCCCACTAGTCCATTTTCACTCAGCGCTTCTAAAGCGGGACTGGACCTTAGCCCTAATGGTCCTCTGACTTGTGATCCTCGACAAATGCATGAATGCATGAAGGTCTTTAAGCACAAAGACTTGACGGATCTGATTGCGTGCCGGGCGGACCTACCCGGGGGTCCATAACATAGCACTATACGGGCTGGACTTCACCCTTAAGTGTACGAGATCGTACAAGGCCGCTTAACAAGTGATCTCCTTGGTCAAAGTTTCAGGCTCGATTGATTAGGAACTTATATATAAATAGACACTTAGTAATCACCATGTCAACCCCATGGAGACCAGTAACCGACACAGTCCATTCATCACACTAGCGTAGTTAGCGATTAAAAAAAAAAAAAAAACGTTAAAACAAATAAAACAATAGCCAGTCGTCAGCAGGTACCCGCCTGGTCGCGTTTCGGCCCCTCTACCTGAACGCTCAAGCCCAGGCGGGGCCCCGCATAAACTTATATGCGGCTGGCATTCTAAAATCAATACAGTAATGATATGTGTAATAATAAGTAATACTGATAGTAATAGTAAAAACAAAAACAAAACAACCGCAAAAGACGGATACATCCAAAACAAACTAAAATATATGTGTGAAATACTGAAATGGTATAACCAATGGTATAACCAATAAAAAAAATGTTAAGAAAACAGTGTTAATTATATTGTTTAAAATGCGCACTGCGATGTCAACTGCCTGGCTGAGAAATATCCAAACTTGACTAGAAAATTGTTATGACCGGTTAGGATTTTCTCAGTACATGCCTTCATTTTAGACTTACAATATCCTCTGCTGCTCATCACAAAAAGTGTCATATTAATTCGTTTAATTAGATCTTCAAGATGTGAGCAGATGCGACAATAACGTAAAACCTGGCCGGCAAATACATTAATTCCCATGTTATAAGGTATTGCACTGTCTGGAAATGTCAACAGAACAACAGGGAAATCAAAATCTTCCACTTTATGATATATTGAGGTTCGAAGACCGTCACTACTAGATTGGAGTCTCACATCGAGGTAAACAACGGCTTTGTCATTGACTCCGTTTCTATCTGCAAGAAGCTCCATTGGGTAAATTTTCGGAATTAAGGTATTGAAATGCTTGTAATTTATTACGCATATATCGTCTATATATCTCGAAGTGTTTGACAATAATTTAGCTAGTCCAAACTTTTTATTTTTAACCAATTGTTTCATAAAAGCAAATTCGCAATTTAAGAGGAACAAGTCGGCAAGTAAAGGACTGCAATTCCCTCCCATTGGTACTCCTCGAATTTGTCTGAACACGTAACCGGAAAAAGAAATGTAGACTTCAGACACTATAAGATCAATAGCCTACTTAAAAGAGTCCACGTCATAACAAGAATACCCCTTATATTTGATTTTGGAGAAAAAAAGTTTTAGCAAATAGTAATAGAGCGTACATGAATTCGTCTTGTCCCTAAGATTTTTCTGTCAGTGGTGCAGGCAGGCTAAAACGATGCGTTTCGACTCCAATCATCATCTTCTCGTGTCTAATTTGGCACCAAGCACGATTTTGCTTGAATTCGGGGAGTGTAGAGCCATAGTCATCCATTTAAGCTCAAGTTCATCTTCTATCCTGCAACACGCATTTCAAGATTCATAGCACACACTTATTCGTAGTCCGTGGTGCCACGGACAACATCACAGGAGAATGGCTTCAATTTTTAATTTAGCTAATTTTTTTGAAAACCTAGCATCTACACCCGGACTAGAAAATGTAGCCGTCGTTTTGATTGAATTTCGTTTCAACTTATGCACTGAGCTAAAAGCGATTTTCTAAATATCGCCTGTGGTGTAGGATTCTTTAGCATGGACATTGGTCATTGATGGTGCAACGAAAAGTTTCAGTACATCAACGACATCCTGTTACACTGCTGACAGGTAGTCCGAAAGCTTTTATCACTTTTGCGGTTTCATCTTTTTCTGCTCTTCCTATTTGTATATTTGTATGCACAGTGTATGTATGACCCGTATAACGAGCATTCCATATCTGCCTTGCCAACAATAATTCATCATGCTTACTGTCGCAACACACCGGCGTGTTCTGATTGAGCGAGGATCGGTGCTCAACGATAGATCGCCAGTAGTGAAAACTGTGCCCTACTTGCCAGGGATAGGTACATGGATAGGTACATGTAAAAGTTTAGTGTTATCAATAGGTACATGGATAGGTACATGTAAAGTTTAGTGTTATCAATAGGAACATGGATAGGTACATGGATAGGTACATGTATAGTTTAGTTATCGATAGGCACACGGATAGGTACATGTATAATTCAGTGTTATCAATAGGAACTTGTATGAGATCTGTTTTACTGGATAGGTACATGTGTTTGGTACACTGTGTTTGGGAACGTCTATGATCGAACTTGTGTGGTTTGGTTCTGAGCACTTGGGTACGTACCGATAGACGTCCGTTGTTTGATTTTGAATGGGTTTGCTCAATTGCGACTATTGTGACAATTATTTTTAATGTAGCACTATTTAGATGTGAAACTTTACTGTGCAGTTATGATTTAGTTGCTCCCCAATAAGAAAACCAATTCCAGAACTATGTTTAAAATGAAAAGACAAGAGATTTACAATGTAAGTTTAATTTAAGCGTGAAAAATAAATGAGGGGTGCAAATCACGTCCCTCAGGCGACTCCATGATCTTCAAGAAGTCATCACACCACTCATGGAATGTCGGATTTTTACTAAAGTCATGGTCACATTCGTGTACCGGACACTTCACCGGTAGTCCATTCCGCCTTTGAAGTGCAGAGACAGTCAAGGTCTTCCATAGGGCCACTTTGCAGCCGCAAGACAGATGCATGGTCATGTCCAACTGACCTCCCATAATGACTTGGCTGTCATTTTGAAAATAAAATAGTGGTTTTGAGGACATGCTTCTTGTTATGGAACGTTGAGGATAAGTACTTAACAGTTTGGAACAATGTCATCCTTTATATAGTTATATATATTCTTTAGGGAAGTTCGGTACCTCTCTGATTGGCTGTTAGGATTTCCTTTGTTTAAAAAGTATATAAGTCCGAGGTTTGTACCAATTCTTATCAAAGGTTCTAATCCTCACGTTTACAAGTTACAATTATTTTAAATCTACAAGTCATAATGGATCGCAAACAGAAAGCCGCAGTTGAGAACGGTACTGCTGATCGTACCACTTCGCCAGTGGAACGTACCAGTACACCTCCCCAATCTCCGATGGAGCGATCGACAACACCAAACGAGGAGCCGGTGGTGTTCACCCAAGCCCCTGCATCGCCCGACTACTCGAGTGATGAGGATAGTGACGTATCAATTGAGACGATGCGTCACATGAATAAGAAGTCCATGCGAACGCCACTTTATGGACGGGTCACGGTCAAAGTCAAGAACGCCCCGAAAAAGTATCACACCAAACGGGTGTTCATGAGGATGGAGCCGAACGAGCGGAACCTCACAACCGCTCTCGAATTTTCGGTCATCGACCTTGACACACCACGTCGCTGTCCCTGTGCGCCCAAGAAGACCAGGATCCATGTGCAAGTGGACTTGAAAAAACTTGTACCCTTTCCTTACCTTGATGACATTTAGTGTGTTTTTTCTTAATCTCTTTATTTAATATTTATTTGTATATATGAACAGACTTGTTTTATCATTTCACAAATCGGTCTTCAATTAAGGTCTGAATGGGAAAGGGGAATAACTATCTACAATTAATGATGTTCAATAACTGAATTGAAACAAAAAATCAAGTATGAAGACTTCAACTTGAAATAAATAGGAACATATAACTTTTAAAGAAACAGTTATGTTGTTAATTTTAAAATGCTTGTAGCAGTCCAGGATGATATCATACATGTGTCATACACGACACCATAAGAATGAGAATGAAAAGACCTTTAGAATGATATAAGGTATGTACCTATTCGATGGGAAAATCCTAGTTGTATGCAACTGTATGCAAGCAGACAAATGTTAGATTTTTAAATTCACTAAGTTTTTAACCCATTCTTTAAAGACATGTAGCTCTCTAGTTATATGTCATACATGTGTCATACAATACACCATTAGAATCAGCATGAAAAGAGCATTCGAATGATATATTGTATGTACCCATTTGATGAAAAAATCCTAGTTGTATGCATCTGTATGCAACTTGAAAAATTCCAAGTTTTTTTACAAAAATGACTAAGTTTACAAATTTTCAAAGTTAAAGTTTTACAACCAAAAATGACCATAATATACAAACCTCTACACTTGACCTTGACCTTAGACCTGACCTTGACCTTTGACCTTCATACACTTCATACACTTCATACACGGCGGGGGGGGGCCTCAAAATTTCTCGGGCGCTTCGCGCCCTCGAAATTTTTCGGATTATAGGGTAAATAAATTTTCTCGTGCGCTTCGCGCACTCGAAAATTTATTTACCCATGGGTTCCGGGTGCCATAGATACTCTTCTTGCTTCCCTAACCCTAACCTTAACCCTAACCCTAACCCTAACCCTAACCCTAACCTTAACCCTAACCCTAACCTTAACCCTAACCTTAACCCTAACCTTAACCCTAACCCTAACCCTTAACCCTAACCCTAACCTTAACCTTAACCCTAACCCTAACCCTAACCCTAGTATTTTAATTTTGGCGCGAAATTCAAATTTTCGAAAAAAAAGTCTTTAAATTTGATTATTCACATTTTGGCGCGAAATTTGAATTTTCGAAATTTAGCACTTAATTCAAATTTAATGTTCTATTCAAATCACACGTTTATATCTTCAATTCAAATATGAATCATTATATGACTATTAATAATAACATGTATATCAAATAATACATCAGTCCATCAGTTCATATTACTTTGAATTCACTCTACTGTTTACATGTAGAAATCTTTCAACACATATGATGGCACTTCCATTTCTAAGGTTAAAAATAAACCAGCTGTTCCAATTCTTGTTTGAGTTATCAATTTTGTTTAACCGTACCAATTCCAGGATGTGATGTCATAAGGTCTTTGTTCATAGTTGCTTTGTCAATTTCATATATAAAGAAGTTGCACACAACGAATTTTCACTCATTTTCAAATTATTTAGTGTCCATAACAGACGTCGTTCTTCGTTCCTCCGTTCTCCGGTTCTTATTACAATTCTGAAGTGAGTTTCATTGTCATGTTGTGCTACTTTATAGGATATTCGGGAGTAGGAACATTATTAAGTTTTTATAACCAAATAGCTTTAAATATAGAAGCTTGGGTTTTTAGGATAGGAACACTTTATGTTATATTATTAACCATGTTTTTTTTAATTTTTCATCCTATATTAAGTCACTGAGCGAGAGACATGAATATATCAGTTTAAATGTAAGTGTATTTGAATCAACAAGATTTTCACAGTTTGTAAATAAATAAAAGATACCTAAATAAAGCCTTCATCCATTTTAAATATTCAGTCTGTCATCTGCTAACAGATGTATAAAATTCAAGCTTGTTTAATTAAACAAATTGAGGATTGGTTGAAATTTTCGAAATTTCAGTTTCATTTCATTAAATTAATTTCGAAATTAAATAATAGTAAATCAGCTGTTTCCAAATTTCAACTCTTCTTATGAGCTAACCCTTTTCGAATAAATATCTAATTTTCGACTTTCGGTTTCAATTTCAACTTCAAATTTTATTTCTTTCTCAGATTTCTCCAATATGAAAGTAGCACTTAATAGACCTTTGATGATGGTATATAAATGCGTTCTCGTTTAACAAGAGATTAAATTATAATCAATTTTTTCCTATATAGAAATGGTCCGACAAGAAAGTATTGCGCGACAACGGCTGATCTTTCACTACTGTGAAACATGCCGACTGCCTGTTCGTCATGCCAACAAGAGTGGCCACAAAGACTGCATATTCAAAGAGGATTTCACATACCTCTATTGCTTAACCTGCAAAACATATGAGAGGAGCAACGACAAGGTCAACAGCGACTCAGCAAAAGCCTTCATTGTCAAACACACGCCCTGTGCCCAACAGAATGGCCGGAAAGGCATCAACCTTACCTCCAAGTCAGAGAAAAGGAAATTGGAGAGGCTTTTTAATAAGGAAAGGCCGACTGAAGGCGTGCTCTCACAGGTGGACGAGCCTGAGACAAAGAAAGCCCCCAAGTCCCGAGCACCTAAGAAGGTCCCCAAGTCTCGAGAATTTATTGATGAGACTTTGAGTGATTTTGAGGTAAGTGTAGTCAATTCTAAATGCTAACTTGAACGGACAACTGACTCACAGTTGACAAAAAGTACTGCTTCCTTTAGATTAAAATAAATTTGTTGTTAACACATTTCAGGACATGGTGATGCCCCCACCGAAGAAAGCCAAGGTGTTGGTGCAGAAGAAACTGGTCGTTCAAGATGTGAGATTCTATTTACTCAGGTTAGTAATCGTGTGCATAAACTAAATCAATATTTCATAAATATTTCAGTGTGAGGTGCCTCGACCGCTGAAAGTCAGTTTCGAAGACAATAATGCGGTGGAAAACTTGCGAAAGGTAAGAAATTAATTTGCTTGTTACTTCTTAATGTGAAATTGAACATGAATTTTTATTTTCAGCTGTTTCCAAGTGTCCAAAGGTATCCTGCAATACCTCGGTTGAATTCGCCGGAAAAGGAAACCATTTCAAGTCCCGTAAGTGTGATTTTCATGGTCTACGATTCGATATCAGACAACAATACCTGGAAAAAACTTTACATGTATATAGTCTATGTCTATATTAATTCTCATTAATATCTATTTAGTTATAAAAACATTATCAAATTTTCGCTGCAGGCTGTACGATCTTTGTCCCTTAAAAGACATCAGCGGAGCTTTCTGTCTACGCCGGCGACCACCACATCTATGGAGGATAACGAGGAGAGGCCCTACTCCATCCGTGAATCATCGGGCGATTCCTCGTCATCTGATGACGACGTCTCCACCACGTCGTCTCCAACATCCTCATCCGATGACGATAATTCGGTTGCAAATGTAAGTTTAATGCTTAGATGACTGCATCAGCAGAGAACTTTTCCATTGTAATTTAGAAACCCACTTGAGTAAAAATTTATTAATCTGTAATAGATCAATTTATCTTCTAGAATGATTCGATGGTTCTTTCGGAGGACGAAGGTGGATCAAATCGAGGGACAATCGAGCTGAAGGTATGTGAAATTCACATTTGGAGTTAATAAATGTCAACAAGTTAATTTTCATTTATGTAATTGAATTTACATAGTGTTAATTTTAATTTTGATAAATGTTAACAATTGCAAATAGTTCATAAACAATTGTTTCTTTTCGTTTGCAGGACTCCGTGATGCATGCATCACAGGAGGTCTCCTTCAGCAACATCCGGGCATCCCCGAGCTGGAGTGTCCGCCTGCCGCCGTCCCCAATGATCTGCTTGGCTCCATCATCCCCTGCACGTCTTCCCTTGCCGCTATCTCCTCCGAACCCATTACCGACGCCAAGTGCAGCTCCTTCCTCCCCGGTAGTACTTCCCACAACACCTCCCCCAGTTGCAGCTCTACCAACGTCGGATGTGACGGCTCCTCTCCCAGTGCGGGATTATAACGTCGACTTGGACGCAACCTCGACAGAAGAGGATGTACAGAACAAGTTACGTCTCTGCCAGGAGCGCCTACAGCAGGCAGAGGAGCGGGAGAAGAAAATGAAGGAGGAGAACAGAGGCTTGATTGAATCTGTGAGGAACCTAACACAATCAAATCTCCTGTTGGCCTCCCAGGTTTCGAACAGTCGCATTAATGAAAAGGAAACTTTAATGCACATTGACTGCATGAACAATGTAATTAGAAAAGTGAGACTGACTCACATGAACGATTTCAGCGTCTGCACCAAAGGATGCAGTCATTTGAAGCTGAATCACAGCGGTATTGTAAAGTGTATCAAACTTTAACTTTTAACTTTCTTCATTTAAGAAAAAGAAATTATCTAGCATTTTATGTTTTCTCTTTACAACAGATCGGAACATACGGTATTGGCTGGTGATGACGCTGACGTCATTAGATGGTAGATGTATATAAGGGCTTGCTAATTTCAATCCTCATCAATAATCATGGTTGTCTGTACCAAGTGTGGAAAAGTGTTCACTCTCATAGGCAATTTGCAACGACATGAAAAATTTTGTAAGTTAGGAAAAACGTATCAATGTAGCAAGTGTCCATATAAGACGAATAGGATGGATAATCTTAAGAGACATAAACTTGTATGCAATAATAAACCGAATGATAGCATAACAGAGTCAAATTCAAATAATCAAAATAGATCTACTTCTAAGCCAACAACCAGCGCTTCAACTAACATACAAAACTTTATGCAATACTGCTCTCGGTGTGGCAAAACGTATAACTCTATAAGTAGATTTCGACAGCATATGAATGTACATAACACAAATAGTGAGATGAATATGCATAATAACTATGGAACTGTTAGTCTCAGTGAAAGCGCACTCAATGGCCATGCACGTGTGTATGATATCACGCCAACAACACCTACTGTGGACATAACATCATTCTTAGAAAGCATGCGTTCCATGTTAGGGAATTTAGTGTCTGACTTACTAAGGAGCTATCAATTGCGCGGTCGTCTGATTGCACAAATTCGTTATGTCCGTTCTAATCCTCAAGAAGAAGAAACTTTTCTCGCACACTTTACCTCATCATCCTCAAACTATATTTATGACTATGATGCTTGGTTTCAGGATCATCTAAATAGTCTAATAAATCATATTGAAGCCTTCACAAAAAAGGGTAGCAATTGGATTATAGATGATGTACAAAATATAGAGTTCAATGTAATAACAAGTCCAATACTGTCAGGTGGACAATCATTTCCTCTACCAAAGAAGTTAAAAAACTCTAAAGCTGTCATTAATGTTAATTCAAATGCAAATGATTGCTTCCTATATGCAGTTTTATCAATATTGCATTATAATGAAGTACCTTATTCAAGGAATGAAGTAAAATCATATAGTGAGTGGACATCTGAGCTAAATATGGAAGGCATTTCCACACCAGTATCAATCAAAGATATTCCAAAATTTGAGAAAAATAATGATATTAAAATTAACATTCACTTTTATGAAAATGGACTCAAAGGTGTTCGTTACAATAGTAACTTTACTGGTAGGCAAACGGTTAATATTTTGCTAATTCTAAACAATGGAGCAGCACACTATTGTGGAATTCCAAAGCTGTCAAGATTGTATAGGAGAACTTTAAAAAGACATAAATACTTCTGCGAAAGATGCACTCAGTCATTCACATATAAGACAACACTAGAACGGCATTTCCAGTTTTGCATTCGAGGAAAAGCACAAATAGAAAAAATGCCGACAGATCTAAAAGTACTAACAAGTAGCATGGAATATCAACTAAGTCCTCCTTTAGTAATTTATGCAGATATAGAGTGCTACATTGATAATAAAATACATAAACCTGCGGCCATTGGAGCTTATCATGTCTGGCATAATGCCCTTCAATCAAAATTTGAAAACAAGTATTACCTCTTTGAAGGTGAAAATTGCATTATTGGTTTCTTGCACCACTTAGAAACTGTAGCCCAAGACTTATATGACAACCAATGTGCAACAACTAGGCAGCCAATGACACTGTCAGCGGATGAAAAAGCACGCCATGAGAATGCAGAATGTTGCAACAAATGTAAATCAAAATTCAGCGATGAAGTCATAAAAGTTCGTGATCATGATCATATCACCGGACGATATAGGCAAACATTATGTAGGAAATGCAATCTCCGGTTAAGACTTAACAGACGGGAGCTCCCCATATTTTTCCACAATTTTAAAAATTATGATAGCCACATCGTTTGCTATAAAGCGATTGGAAGAATGAAGTCTTGGAAATTAGATGTTGTAGCAGCAACTGCTGAAAAATATATAACTTTATCCGCCAGTGTCCCTGTAAATGAATACAAAGGGAAGACAGTATACTTTAAACTAAAATTCTTAGACTCATATCAATTTCTAAGTGCATCCTTGAGTGAATTAGCCAAGGGCTTGCAAACGTATGAGCATGTAGAGACATTAAGGGTAGAATTTCCACAATTAAGTGATAATGTTTTATATCAGAAGGGAGTGTTTCCATATTCATACTTCAAAAACTTAAACACGTTGACGGAAGACTGTCTACCACCACAATTTGAATTCTATAATGATCTTACTCGTGAGCACTGTTCCGATAGTGAATATGAACACGCTAACAAGGCGTGGATTGAATTTAATTGTAGCACATTTGGTGATTACATGCTGGCATATCTGAAGTTAGATGTTTTATTGTTGGCAGACATATTTGAAGTGTTTAGAGCATTGAGTCAACGTGAGGATGAAGTCGACCCTGTACATTTTGTCAGTCTCCCACATCTTAGCTTTACCTCAGCACTAAATTTCTCTTCCAATGATCCCCCACACTACATACAAGATGAAAATATGTACAATCTATTTGAACGAGGAATTAGAGGGGGTATGACTTTCACCAACATTCACCGAGCGCGTGCACGCATTGAAGAATTAGGAAATAATATACATGAAAGTCGACATTTGACCTACTTAGATGTTAATAACCTTTACGGTTCTTCACTCAGTAGGAATCTACCCCACTCAAATTTCAAATGGTTGAATGAAAGTGAATTAGATAATTTTTTAAATGAAGAAAATGTTCAAAATATAGATGATGATGGTGAAATCGGCTACATTTTTGATTTAGATTTAGAGTATCCTGCAGCCATTCATGATGACACTGCCGATTTCCCATTAGCTCCAGAAATGCAGATGATTGAAAAGAGAATGTTTTCACACTATATGAAAAATCTATATGAAAAAGTAAGACCAAATACACATTTTTCTTCTATCAAGAAACTTCTGCTCCATCAATTTGATAGGGAAAATTATGTAGTCCACTATTCAATTTTAAAATTTTACTTGAGCATGGGCATGAGAATCAAGAAGATTCATAGTGGCATAAAATTCACACAAAAGCCTTGGTTAAAAACATACATTGATATGAACTCTCAAAAGAGGGCTCAATCAAACACTGACTTCGAAAAGTCATTCTACAAATTGAAAAATAATTCTTTATATGGTAAAACAATGGAAAATGTAAGGAGAAGGAAAAAATTTAAACTAGTCAACAATGAGAAACAACTACTGAAATTGTCAAATCATCCTCTCTATGTTCAACACAAAATATTTGATGAAGATCTGGTTGGTATGGAAATGTACAAACCTTCAATAGTTTTAAATAAATTAATATATGTTGGTCAAGCAGTACTTGACTATAGTAAGTTGGAAATGTATCAATTATATTACAATGATCTAAAAGGATGTCCACTGATAAATAGAACGCGACTTTGTGGAGGTGATACCGATAGTTTCTTCCTATGTTTATACACATCACCATCTGTCCGTCTGGAAGATATACTTCTATACTTCGGTGAAAAGTTTGACTCTTCAAACTATGACAGTCATCACCGACTATACTCAACTACAAACAAAGCTAGATTAGGTTGTTTTAAGGATGAGTGTGCTGGAAAGTTGCTTGAGGAAATGATCCTACTAAAACCGAAAATGTATTCCATGAAATATCTAGACTCTACGAATCATAGCATCAAACGTGCAAAAGGAATTCAGAGAGCAGCAGTTAAAAAATTGAAACATGATGACTATAGGAGTGTCTATTATAGTGAGAATGATACAACTGAAGATATGACAATTATAAATTCAAAAAATCACATAGTTAGCACAAAATCATTTAGGAAGCGAGGTCTTTCACTTTGGGAGGATAAGCGCTGTTGGCTGGATAAAAATTTATCATTACCATATGGACACTATAGCCTAGGTCTTCCCCCACCGTCGAAGAGAAGGAGATGCCTTCCTGTCACAGGTGATGTAGAATAAGTCTAAATAAAAACAATATAATATTCCACTTGTAATAGATCTTGCGATTGCTGCATCTTCCGACATGTAGCAACACTTACTAATACATAAGTAGTCTTACTAAAATTGAAATTTCTACATCTTTCCGATATGTAGAAATGATTACTAATAAATAGGTAGTCCTAATGTGAATGAATATGTGAAGAATTTGTACTCAACATCATTCCGATATGTTGAGCTAATAAAATAACAAACTTTAGGCAAACATTAAACTTAAATTTGAAACATAGCTTTCGGAACATGCCTCATTACATTAGAACATGGAAACTTAGTGACGTTCAAAACGTTCACATAACAAATTCTAAAAGAATAGCATTTCGTCATTCAATAGCAAATAGTGATCGAAAACATCGTGGCGTTTGCATTAGTATTGACTCATTGCCTTCACTGAAAGACTTTGCGGATCTCATTGACAACCATAAGACTCGGATCAAGATTCCTCTCGATGACAAGGTATGGATAAAGTGTGATTCATCAGTCAAACTATACGTCTGTTCACCAAAACGTGAAGATGTTGAATATCGATTTTTTCGTTTCAGTGACGTCACATGGGAAACCTTTACAAGGGAGATACTACCACAGATAACGTCATTCATTAAAGATGGAGGACATCAAACGGTTGGAAGTTGTAAATCGGATGTTAACTACAAAAGCAAAGTCAAAACTCAATCTACAAGAGATCGAGAGGAATATACCCAACCGAAAACAATGGTTACTGATAAAACGCAAATTGAAGCCGACAACGAGCTTACATCTTGGAAGACCCTCAATGTTAACATGGAGGATTCAGAGGAAGGATAGATCTCTCACTATCCTATTCTTTCCAAATGGAACAATCCAATGTATTGGAAGGGTCATGGAGGGTGATCTCTCATATTTACACTTAACTTTGGAACATTTACTTGGTGATTCATTATCTGATTGGAAAGTGAAGACAATGACCGTGTTATGTGAATTACACTATCACTATGATTTCCGTAAAGTTACATCATCACATAATCTAACTTATGAAGTGGAGTTATTTCCAGCAGCTCAATTGACTAACTGGCATCCATATCATGTTCATGTGTTCCATAATGGAAAGATTGTGATAACCGGCATTAAAGACATAAGTGATGTGCCTCCCATCATATGTGATTTGAAAAAATGTTTCATGAAAACCAAATTGTAGATTTTGTATATATGTGGATAGATAATGAAATGTGAACATGTTTTTTGTATATATGTGAATAGATAATGAAATATGAGCATGTTTTTGTTTTCCTTATAAACCCTTGTTTTGGAAAAAAAGAGAGCAAGTTAATGATACAACATAAAACTTTATTTCAAAACTGTTTCAACATATTTAGTAAGAATTACATCATTTTTATCACAGTTTTTTGAAAATAGTTCTAAAGCACTTTTACAGTTATTTTTCAATGGTCTCTCGTTGACAAAATAGAGTACATAGCCACCGCACATTAGAGATGTATTACTTTGAAGTGGGAACGATGTCACTTTCCTAACAGTCCAGGAAAACCTGTTCATCCATAATGCGATATCATGTAAACGAGGTTGATTAAGAGAGTCAAAATATTCGGCAACTTTATAACGATTGATGTATACAGCAATCCAATGTTTTCCGGGAAGATTGTTGGTATCCGTATTGATGATAAGCGAACAAGGATAGAAAGGAATTGAATCAGGTAAATTATCTCTAGAAAAGACATTGAGAAATATTGTCTTGGAGTAGGGATGAGCTTTCCTCATTTTCCTCAAGATTTCTATGTTGCTTAAGTTACTCATCTCTGATAGCTGACAGTCACGTCTCTCATTCTTGTTATCTCAACTTTGCTATCATAGATAGCATAAATGAGACAAGTAATTGTTTTCTTCAAAGGTGACTCAAATGATACCTCCAGTCGTAGATTTCCAGGCTTTGTAACTCCTACGCTTTCACCACCTAGATCTGCATCTGCTGTGAGGTTGTACATAATGAAGAAGTAGCCATTCTTGTACATATCCATTGTAATTCCATTTGAATCGTCTGTATTAAACATGTTGAGGGCGGTGAAAATAGAACCATATTCACGTGCGAATTTACCATCTTTGAAATTAGGCTCATATGCTTTGCAAGATACAAATTTCCCATCCTGATAGAGTGCTAGTTTGCTAACATTAAAGTGTTGGAAATTGAATGGATTCTTTTCAAAAGCACCAATGAATGCCTCATTTTCCACAAATGTGATATACACCGCCTTTGGCATTGCAGTGGGAAAAAGATTTGGGTAGGCATGTGAGGATGATCCCGCACCAATTGTGAAGTTTGTCAACACACTGTGATTAACTGGATATATTGCATTGTTTTTCCTCAATCCTGTCGCATGCTCGTTGATGACTGACGGGTTCATTGTTACTCGCCTTACATTGAGCACGGCATTACTTATGTTGACTTGATAGTTTGTAGCTCCAAAAGCCATTAACGCGAACTCAGGATTTGCACGAATAAATTTTATTTGCATTTTAACCTGTGATAGCAGATATCTAGATTGACGAAGGAAATCAAGATAGACGGGTCCTTTCAAGTATAATTCCTTTGAATCCGCTGTTAAATCCATTCGTCTTTTCAACCCTGTATTTGAGACATCATCAAATTTCCCTTGCTGATCATCATACCACCCAGAAACTTGCAAGTGTGACTGTTTAGCTTGCTTTTGAAATTGAGTCATTGTATGTATATATGCTCCATATGGATATGCTCGATCCCCTCCTTCAATCTGTTTGTCATTCAATATTAGATACACATCTGAGAACAGACTGGCAATAGGAAGATTTGCTAACCCCACTTTATCCTTGGATGAATCGATATTTGTACCATCAGTCTTCTTAATTTGTATACACAACTCTAAATCAATGGATTGGCAGTCAATATAATCTTGAGGATTGGCAGGTATATCAAACTGAATAGGCTGCTGGTTACCATCGATATTTGTTGTGGGGACTATGTCTACAATTGTTGAGGAGATGATGTCTGTCTGATGAGGGGGAGAATCGAAGAAACACAAAGCCGAATTGATACTCTGCATCGTATTAGCTCTACAAATATGTTGTCTTCCTTCGTTTTGACTTGTTTCTAGTAGCTGTGGAATTTCGTTTGCGCTTTCTTGTTTTCACTCGACGTCTAGATTTAGAACGTGCTGCTCTAGTCGGCTTTTTACTTTTCCTGCGTCTTTGCTTAGTAACTCGGCCTGATCCAACTTGTCTTGACTTCCTACGCTTCTTCCGAACTGTACGTCTCGTCTTTGTTAAATCATCTAATGCGTCTATGGCAGATTGCTGCGCGCGCATTTTCATAGATTCACCGATATCCTCACCTTGAAGCGCATCAGCTGCAACATTTGCACCAAAATCTAAAGCCCTGCTTCCAACACGCTTCATGATTGGTACGCCATACTTTTTGAGTGTTGGAAGAACCATACGTCTTAGTGCACCAAATATGCCTCCTCCAACTTGTCGTCTACCTCCAACAAACACGGGATAACCGCTCTGATATGATGGTCTACTGTAAATGCCTGTCATTATGACTATTGAATAACTATGGAAGTCACAATAGCGTAAAGCCTTATTCTCGTGACCTAATATGTAGGGTCAAAACAGTAACACCACCACAGAACGGTACTACTTCTCCTGCATCATCATGAATTGATATGTCAATTCTATTGATGAAATTTCGGCTGATTGGTAGATACATTGTGTTAAAAAATTCTCGATTGATTAGTTGCTTCCTTACGGATGAGAGAGGAAATGTGCGCAGAAGTGGGGCCTCAATGTCGCCAACCCTTGTATATTCAATAATGTTACAATAGACGTATAAGTTACTTATATCACGCTCTAGTGATGGGGCTGTATCGCCTATTGATGTACCTTCATAAATAGTTGATTTTGAGAATCCCAATGTGGTCGTTAACACGCTATCCAGCTTGATAAGAGAGTTCTTCCCTACCTTTAGAATCATGCGTTTCTTATGTGGGTCATAAGAAAAGTGATATTCATCTGCATCAAGGTAATCTACACCAAACTCATTTAACTTTGTACACAATTCAGATGGCGTTTTCAAGCTTTCAATGTTCAAATTAACTCTTTTTACAAGTTCACTGGAAGTAGACAATTCATCACCCGATATGTCTTCGCTGTATACGTGGATATCCCATGAAGCATTTGTTGATGCTTTGAGTTTAGAAGAGGACAATTGAACCTTGAATGTATCATTTAATTCTGTCAACCAAGGTGCGCTTTCAAGGCCCTTAAACATCCCAATCATTTCAGATCCAAATTCAATAACAGCGGACTCAGACTTTTCCAATGGTGTCTTTTTAGTAAAAACAATAAATTCTGCCTCCGTTTCAACAGTAAATAAAGTTACTTTCTCTTTCTTATATTCACAAGTCATTAACGTTTCTGGCACTGATCCTTGAAACTTTCTTGCAAAGTCTTCAACACTTCTAATGACCTCAAATTTATTTTTTACTCGGATGCTCCTTTTTTGTAATGCATACAATGGCACAATTCTACATTTAAAATCAGTGACTTTCCTCTCCGAATTCCACCCACGTCCATTGTACCAATACCTTGATGAGAAAGTTGTTCTGGAATACCCAAAAGTATGACTCAAATCCTTACCTAATACAAGAAGAACATGCTTCCCTTCCTTCATCAATTTTGTTGACCCCTTTATGACTGGTTTGTAGAATTTATTCAAAGTCAGCTTGAAGAGATCATTTATTCGTTCAAACATTCTACCGATTTCCTTTTCTGTATCTTGCAAGCTCATTGTGGGAACCTTAGAATCAAAAGTTGACGTTGCAAATGCCTTTTGAATTTTAATCATGTTTTGAACAGATGGTAAAGATGTTGAAAAAGGATGTAAAGTTAGATGATGAAAAGCCCATGTACCATGTAGACTATTTTGAAATATGCGAAAGCAATCATCCTTCTCTCGCACTTCTTTATGTAATTCAAAATAGTTGTTCTTTAGCAAACTGATATCGTTGTAATAAGTAATTTCAGTTAGAGCAACTTCATGGGGTCCATGCAGAGTAATTGGATTAGCGAATTCAACAGAGTATAGAGATGGTTTGTTACTTGGGAATATCTTGGGGTTGCTATTGCTTGGAAGAATGATATTGAAGTTAGTAGACATGTTAAAGTCATATATGGAAGAAGTCACATGCTATATTAGCTTAAAAGTTACGAGTGTCTCCCATCTCCACATTTTGTAGATCCTGATGTGTTATCCAGCTATTGAATGAATCAGGATATCCTTTCCATTTAACTAGATATTTCCTTTGATTGCCATGACCTTTCCTCCTAATTATTTTATCAATCATATACACCTCTTCACTTCTGTCTACTACTTGCAATTCATAAGAGTAAAATTTTCCTTCAATTGGATTGCCATGGTAATCTATTAATTTATACATGGTGGGTCTAAATTTTGTATTTACTTCATCCACAAAAAACTCTTCTTCAGTCCAATTAGGTAGATACCCCTTCTCAAATGTAGACTTAACCTTTGAAATCCGAACTCTATCACCAACATTAATTTTCTTTTCATTGGAAATGTTTTTCGCTTTCTTATCATACAATCGAAGCCATACATCCATCGCATTATCTGGGGTAACATCAACTGGTTTCATCTTAATGATTCGATGGTAGCTTTCATTGTAATTCTTAACAAATTTCTGCAGCTCACCTACCCAAACATGTGTATTTTTTGCAGTGAAATAGCGCCATATTTTTGTCTTCAGTGTGCGATTGAACCTCTCAACCATGGCAGCTTTATAAGCACTTTTGACACTAAACAATTCCACATTATGACTTTTAAGGAGACTTCGAACATGAGAGTTTTCGAATTCCTTCCCTTGATCGGTCTGTATTCTTTGCGGAACACGCCCCTCATCGAAAATGCTCTGAAAAGCCGCTTCAACTTCTGGTCCTCGTTTAGATTTCAGCGCACGTGCCCAAGCATAGCGAGATAAAATATCTATTACGGTTAAGATGTATTTATAGCCATCATTGTACTGTGATATCTGTTGCATGTCAGCCAAGTCCGCTTGCCATTGACTATCTATATTGTTAACAACATATTTTCTTGTTGGAAACCGCTTTCTCGCATTTTTGTGAAGAGTGTAAGTCGGTTGACTCCTCAACCACTTCTTGACTTTCTCTATTCCCACACCTGCTGCACGAGCTAGAACCTCCGGACGACTGAAACTTGCGGGATGATTTAAGTCGTAATAAATCTTTCTGAGTTTCACTGCTGTACTCATCGTCTTTGTTCTGATTTGCACGCGTATTACTCGCACAGCAACTGCTAACACAATTGATATCAACCTCTATGCCCTCTTCTCCTTTGCCTTCGAGCGCAGATTTCAAACAACAGCACAATTTTTGTAACGACATGATATGAGAGAGGCAAGGCTTAATTCATATTTGCTTAATATTTACTATACTCCTTCGCAACACGCATTGAGCGCCTAGTAGCTCTTTTTGGTTGCAGATC
>CAJQUW010002242.1:0-2500 GCA_907163375.1 Prostheceraeus crozeri
GGGCGGGGGGCGGGTTTTCTCCTCACGGACCCATTCCTTCCCAACACATCCTTGGCCATGTCCCTCACACTGCATTTCCACATTTTGCACTTGCAGCCGCTTGATGACTCCGCCTTTCCACCATTTGCACTTGCGTTCAGACTGATGACTCAGCTTTACATTTTGCACTTGCGGTCCGCCTGTGGACTCAGCATATCACATTTGCACTTGATTTTGCCATGGGATTACTACTACCAGATACCGATAATATTACACTAGAGAATAATTTTTTCCCAAGTTTATTTACACAAATGCGTTTAGATGTTGCAACTCAAAATATAGAAACAATAAGTGATTCTCCAGGTGTAATTGATACAATGCTTAGATTTATAACAATTGGTGAAAAATAATAAAAAAGTATGAAATCGCGAAGGTTGGTTTTCCTGATACTAATGATGGTATAATTGTTGATGATGTTAACTCACGCCGGAAACAGATGCCGCAGGAATTGCGAAAGATGTAAGAAATATATTGCAAAACATTTACTAATAAACAAATAATGAATTTGCATATAAAGAAAGACGTGAATTTAACCAAAAAAAAAGTAAACAGTACAGCTTTTTAATTGGCCAATTGTCTCCAATTATTTTTCGGATTATTTGTTATGATAAAACAAAATATCATATCAATTAAAATTTAAATTAATAATTCATCGTACAGCAAATAATGAATTAATCTTTTTTGGTAAGACTGGAAAAAAAGCATATTTAAAAAAAAAATTGATAGAACTTGAATGGGTGGATTAACAATATTACTAGCATAATTTACTCCTAGTTTTAGAGGTTGAAACAGCTATTGCAAAAAGATTAAATACTACAAAATCAATTCCAGTAAATTTTCTAAAGAGAACCTGCTAGTTCACTAAACTTTTTCCGAAACAAAAAGAATATTTAAAACTGGCATTTTACTAGAACTGCGAAATTACCCCCAAGATATTTATTACTAAACTAACATTTCAAAGAAAATAATTCTTCACCAAGTTTTGATAAGAACAATAATATCTTCCATATACACATACAATTCGAAGTTTACAAGGTTTCATTAAATCAAAAACTCGATATCCAATTTGATCCATTAAGAATTTCGATGATACCAATAATCAAATTTATGGAAGGGATATGATTCTTATAGAAATCTTTGTTATAGAATTTGGAGTTGAACCACATTAACTCCTGGAGATTGGAGACATTTATATCCAATTTTCTGTTTCGATTTAAGTGCACAATCTGAAGATATTATTAAAACAAAAATGGTTGTGGATGTAACAATTAAACATATTGAAAAGAAAGATTCTACAACTTCATTGATAGCTTATGGTTTATTGCTAGAAGATGCAAAATAATTCTATTTAGAAATTCTTTAACTGGAAAGATGGTAAGGATTAGGTTAATTAAATTCTTAGATTAAAATTTTTTTTTTGGTAACTTAAAATTTTTTTTTAGTAATTTTGTAATAAAAATTTTTGGTAACTAGAATAGATTAGAATTTTGATATCTTAAAATTTTTTAATAACTTTAAATTCTTAACTTTAAATTCTTAACATTTTAAATTCATTAACTTTAAATTCTTAACTTTAAATTCTTAACTTTACTTTAAATTCTATAACTTAAAATTTTTTATTTTAAAAAGAAATGGTCGCAAGCGAAAAGTAATATTAATAATAATAAAACTGTTGAATTAAAATTACGTAATATTGTTGACCAAAAATACCCCCGAAAAAATACCCCTAAAAACTATTACGATTAATATAAAAAAAGTATTATATAAGTAAACCAATGATACGTAGAATATTAAATTACAAGAAGAAAAGAATGGTGGGATTCTCCCATTAATTCCACTAATAATAGGAGGCATAGCTGCAGCAGGAGGAAGTGTTGCAGTGGGGACAGCTGGTATTGGTCCAAGCAGGTAAATAAAAATAGAATCAGAAGAAGGCAGCATTAGAAGAACAAAAACGTCATAATAGAGAGTTAGAGAAAGTATGCTAGAGGAGAAGCGGGCATCGGTTCATGGGTCAACGGAGATGTCTTCCAGGTGCTTCGCCCGAAGGAAAAGGAGTAGTAGATAATTTTATTAGTAAATTAAAATTAGTTGATGAAGGAAAACGAGTTCATAAAAAAATTCTCCACAATGTTGATGATTTAATTGAAATTAAAGAAACTAAAGATGGTTCTGTAATATATATAAGTCCCTAGTATGATTCGTAAATAACCTCAGGACCTTTGTTTCTTTCCGGTAAAACAATTTTTTTTATCTTCTTAATTTTTTTTTATCTTCTTTCTTAATTCTTTTTATCTTCTTAATTTTTTTTATCTTCTTAATTTTTTTTATCTTCTTAATTTTTTTTTATCTTTTAAAATGAATACTAAAGAATTCCGAAAAATTTTAATTAAATTAAAAATTTCTAATTTAGATTTATTGAATCTATCTATTAAACAAAAATAAAAACTCAAACTGTAAA
>CAJQUW010002242.1:7500-16786 GCA_907163375.1 Prostheceraeus crozeri
CCGGATGACATCCGAGATAACAAGAAAAGTCCTCCAAGTCCTCAGGCCCAACCGCGAGAATTCGCGAGACAGGGCAAGACCACCCAACCGCGGCAATTCGCGAGACAGGGTGAGGAATGGGATGCGGAAGGACATCCATCCTGCAATGAGGAGGATCCAAGCGCGGCGAATGGACGCGGAATCCAAGAAAGACTTTATACGGACGAGATTTCCAAGATCTCCTGCAGCCCGTACCCGGCAACCGGTGGATGCAAGCCACAGAGACAGCCGCAAAATGACAGCTGGTGGTTGGCGATTCCAACCTTCACCCGCCTGCCTTTTACACCCGGCTGCCCATATCGCTCGATTGCGAGACCGGGCCTCCAAAGAGCAGCGCAAGCCATGGTGCGCCGCAATGGACGTTGCCGCCAATCGATCGTGGGTGCGTAGGAGTAAAATGAACCGCTCGGCGAGAAGCATCGAGGAAGTCCGGGCCGGGTTCGTTCCCTGAACGATCGGGAACTTCAGCGGAAGTTCTCCGGCATCCCGATGTTCTTCATCAGACGCGCCGCAGACTCACAAATTTGGGTCACGGACCGGCGCATGAGAGATCGTCTTCACAGTATCAACAATGTGATAGGGCTAAATGTTTCTTTTTTTACCCCCAATACATTTTAAGCCGTCCGTGGGTGAACACGGGAGACCGCACTACACTGCGGAGGAGCGCCACGCACTTGCGCGATACGCGGAGCGGATCATCCGCCACGTTCTACCCCGTGTGTAGAACTTGGCACCGCTCGCAGGAGCGAGACCTTCTTCGTGGAGCGGAGGGGATAGTGTAAGGTAGGGGTCTTTAAGTGAGAACTAATTTTATTGACTTTTACTGCACTACTTTTTAATTGCCTGTACTTTGTCGCGGGAATTGTTTTTACTACCTGCTAGCAATGTTCAGTGTGAGCAGAGTTTTCTTGTTGTGGATCTTTGGGTCGGGATTGCTTTGTTCTAGCAATTCCAGGTCAACATGAGCAGGAAATGGCAGTGATGCATCTTAATTGACGATGATGGAACATCTCTCTTCTAGCGGACATAGAGATTGTTTTTCCCCGTGCACAACAGCTGCTAATTAATACCGGAGCCACCGAGACTCTGAGGCCGCTGTTTCTTCACCCCGACGACAGCCGGGAGAATACACACCAACCCCGAACCAAATCAGGGAGACTCGCCTCGACGGAAGTCGAAGCGTTTTAAGGAGATCGACCCACCGGCAAGCCCGTGGAGACACCCCCTAGTATAGGCACCGCTTTCACCTCGGGCGACTGCCGTGTACGCTGGGGAGGACTCTCTCAGGCCGACGACAAACTCGCCCCTGGATCGACGCCCATCCGATTAATGGTTAATAGTGCTATAACAGGACTACAGTATGCTCCTAGCGTTTGAAACCACAAGCAACACTTTACACTTAAAGTGTAAAGGTAGGCGGGTCTTCTTTAAGTGAACGCTCCTTGCGAAGAGACTACATGTTCCAAGGTTATTTAACCTTAGATTTGAACCACTGGCATTTTCTTAGGATTCAGGTTGCAAATTCGCTTCACGGAATCTCTGGCAGGACAGCCCTGCAAGGTTTAGCCAAATGATCCGTTAAATGTCACTCCCCATGACTAATGGTGTCTCGAGAGTAACGAGGCAGGCTGACCCATGTCAGACCGGCGAGTAACATTATTCATCAGACGCGCAAAAAGAGCTGGGACCATTCGTCACCCCACCCATAGGGAGGGACGTTAAATTCAATATAGGCCGCGGTGGGTGGATTGGAAGAAAAGCAGTTTTCTCTTTGGGAACTGCTCGTCCAGAGGTACCTGAAAATAACCAGACTTCAAGTCCTAGACTGATGAAATAACGTGATCCACTTAAGGCGTCGAACACGACTCTCGCTCTATACGAGGATCTGGGATAATTGCGTCTGTTGACAAGTTATCTCATTCAGCTTCCTGAAAGCTCTAACCGCAACAACGAAGAGAATACCGTCTACTTCTTTTTCACTTACCAGAATGGCGGAGCGGACTCCAAGGACTGTAACTGGGTCGCAAATTACATCATCATTGATGAGGCGTTCATCTAGCAATCGTGTCCCTACCTCATGGGTGTGGCGGTACTTCGGGCAGCCCGGAATTTCTTGAACATTGCGAGCGGGGAGGGTCCGGTGGTCTATCTGATGATGTAAATAGAGTTGTGGCGACCCAAGTTCTTACCTTTCTCTACAAATACGTCTTCATAGGAGCGTCAACACTTGGGCCGGACGACCTCCTCTCTTCTCTCCTCCGTGTTGAGGGTCTGTCACCGTCCAACCTGTGTATATAGCATGCTTCTATTACATTTGCGTAGGTGCAAGCTTCACAAACGTACACTTCAGGTCTGTTTTTGATCCACCGACTTTGCCAAAACCTCGCGAATTGCGATTCTTATAGTCTAAGCAAATTTCGCGACGGGGCAAGGATTAGTCGAGACATTGCAATTAGTAATGTTCATTCTGGCTGAAGCCCAAAATTTGGTTGTCTCTCTGGGCTCGCATACGGCATTTTGCCAAGAATGGACAACCGCGCGTTCTGAGCGGTTAATTAGCATCTCGCCTGGCCAGCGGTGAGTAAGATTGAGGGAAGGGAGAAGGATTAGGAAAATTACCATTCCGCGCACTTCCCGAGGACGATATATCGGACACTTCTTTAGGGAGGAATTCAACCGTATAACTTCTCTTATCTATCATAATCTCGCGGGGCGGTCGTGCTAAGAATGCACACTCCACCTGGTATGTTTCGACTCTCCTCAGGCGATCGGTGTGCTGACTGCTTTATCGAACAAAGATTAATAACGTGTTACTTCCCCAGTCCGCACATCCTCCATATGACATAATGAAATCCAGAGTCCGATAACTATAGGACTCCTGAGAAGCGTTCACAGACTATAAATGTCTGGTTGCAAACATTCGCCGCGACTTTCTATAGGTATGCTAACTTCTGCAATAGGTTTGAGTTTGGAACAGTCAGGCTGGTCAAACTTTGGCATCTATCCTTGCCGGGTGTATACGAAACGGCCCTGTCTCTCGACACGTTTCAACATCAATCACGCAAGCATACGATCTGCTCCGCAATCTATCATCAGCGGTAACGCGGTTTATGGTTTAAAAGCAGTTGAAATTATACGTTTCACTGGTTCGGGGTTGAATTGTAACATCAGACGGATTTCTCACCGGCTGCGGAATCAGTCCGTCCGTCCGCGGAGTGTTCAAGCCAGCCTCAGTGGTTTAAATATCTATTTCCCTGAAATGGACAATTATCCTCATGAAATGTCCTTTCTCTTCACATTTGAAACACACTTTTACTTGTTTCATCAGTTCTCTCCTCACCAGAAAAAGAGCGTCTTGGAGGGGTAGGCAGGCCGGAGTGCCCGTACAGGAGATGGACTAATCCTCCGTACTTCAGGCAGCACTTGCGGTGGAGTAGCGGCGGTCGGATAGGAGACAAGCTCCTGCGAACATCTGCGGATCGATAGGGTGGCATATTTTTTCTGGAAGGATGGACCCTGACAGTGGGAAATGATCCTCCCGTAGGCCTACTTTATTTTCGACCCTTGAGTCCGAATTGACAGACGATTCTTTTTTATCAAATCTGCTGCGTGATAGAGATGCTCTATCGAGAGGGGTGGGCTGAACGTGAAATGTCGAGAGAGTTTCGACATTGCTAGTGCCAGCAAGCATTCTTTGAAGAATAGCCTCCTCCTGTTTCCAGGAAGGTTGAGCCGGAAAAGCAATCCTTATTAATCGCCGTAATTCTCCCTCAAATCCTTGCAAATCTTCAGAATATCCTTTGATACCTGAAATAAAAAAAGTTCTTGCGCCCGTCGACATATTAATCGGTATATAAGACGTATTTCCTCCTCAGAGACTCGATCAATGCATATCAAAACTGTTTAGCACCTCATCCGGTCCGATGTTGCACGAACTCGAATGGTTTTGTTCCCAACATGGGAACAGAGTCTATGAATTCTCTGCTGTGAGATAGGTATCCAAATACATAGATACTCGGCGAACAACACCATATGTCAAAATCTTCACCAGATTCCCCCTGAAAAAATTTTGGGTACATTTTTCAATGCTCAATTTTTGTTCGTACACCTGTTCGCTCTCTCGGTAGGCTGCTGTCTATCGGTGGCTTTGAGTTGGTTATCCCAAGGTATTTCCATCAGTAAATAGACACTGCACAACTTGCTCCTAAAATAAACAGTGACCAAGACCCCAGCAGAAAAAAAATCACGACACAAGCACTACGAAAGTAACGTTGTCTCCTAATTTTGCGGCAAAAATAGGGTAACGCTCGGCTCATCTGGATAAGTAATAATTTCCTATAGCGGCACCATTATCTGTTGATAGTAAATAGAAAAATTACCTCCGTCAAATACGGGCGAAATGCGTTGAGTGGAACACGCAAACCATCTAACACGTGTCTCTAGCGTGGATCCCACCGCATGCCAACCTAGTGTAAACTTGCTTGTGGTTCTACGCTAGGAGCTACTGGTAGTCTTTTATTAGCACTTACCATTACACAACGGGGCGTTCACGATCCGGCGAGTGCTTGTGTCGTCGGCCTGGTCCTCCCAGCGTACGACGCAAATCGCCGAGCGTGAAGATCGGGTGCCTATACTAGGCCGGGCGTGTACATCTCCACGGGCTTGCCGCGGTGGGTCGATCTCCTTAACGCTCGACTTCCGTTGTCGAGGCAGAGTCCACACACCGATTTGGTTCGGGGCGTAATTACTCAACCGGTCTGTCGTCGCAGGGTGAATAAACAGCGGCCTCAGAGTCTCGTGGCTCCCGGTTTACAATTAGCAGACTGTTGTGCCACGGGTAAACAAATCTCTCTCCGCTAGATAGACGAGAGATTGTATTTAGATCATCGTCAATAAGATCCATCACTGCACTACTGCCAATGTTGACACGCGGAATTGCTATAAATACAAGCAATCCCAACCAAGATCACAAAATAACAAGATCAAACCGTTCCATGCTCACCTGAACATTGCTAAGCAGCGTAGTAAAAACAATTCCCGCGCAAAGTACAGGCAATTAAAAAGTAGTGCAGTAAAAGTCAATAAAATTAGTTCACTTAAAGACCCCTACCTTACAGTATACATGAAGTAATTGATATAGATGAAATCATGCATAGATGAATCCGACTACATCAACTTTTACATTCTATCATCCACAATTTAATCTGTTTATCATCACTGATTTTCTTACCTGACCATTTGATTAAGGGTAAATCCAATTTATTCCACAACATTTCTGTCTTTTCAACTTTGGGTCTCAGATTTCCGTGAAAATTTGCATATATACTCATTTTTTTACGCTGAACACGAAAATCTTAGCGGCGACCACACCAAATAAAAACTTTCCATAGAAATCTAGCACTTTTAAAAAGCCATTTTTTCTACATCTCGGTCAGAGGACAAATTGATCTCAGTGAGATAGATGTCAAATAGGAAACTCTTCGGCTTCTGCATTTGGGTTGCTGATGAAACTGGGAATTTAGGATGAATGCTTGCATGCGTAAAGCGAAGTGACCAAAATGTAATGTATTGCATATAATGTCCGTTCACTGACCCGTGACACCACCTTGTCCCCTGACCGAGATTTTTAAGGTCTCGGTTCAGAGGACAAATTGATGTCGAACAGGAAACTCTTCGGTATCTTGTGCAATTCTTGGGTTCATGAGCACCATGCGGGAACTTGGACGAATACTTGAACACGCGTAAAACGAAGTGATCTAAAATACTACTTAGCACACATTATCATGTCTTTAGACCATAGCGACCCCATTGTACTCCCGACGCTGAGATCTTCAATTCATCAACGTTATGTCCTCATGACCGAGATTTTTTAGGGTCTCCCGGTCAGAGGACATTTATCGTGGTTTTTTGGAGATTTTGAGAGGGTTACAATCTACTGATAAATAAAATGCGAAAATATTCAATTTGCGCATAGACTGTTAACATGAGCATTTTAGGATCCCCTCCTATCGCCTTAGTGAAAAACTTTCACATCCGGATTCACTGGACAAAATTTTCTGAGTTTCTCACAGCATAACACCATAACCGACAATTTTATGGGAATAATTCAAATCTCACTGACGTCGAAAAAACGGATAACATAAAATAATTTTTAAATCAATATTACTCACTTGTAAACGGCATCAACACTGAATTTTTCGTTACGTATTTATAAACTACACACCAGAGGATTCGTTTGCGACGTGCAAAACGTTTAAATGGAAAGAATCAATACATAACTTCTTCGAGAAAAGGTACCCAATACTCCTAGGCTCAGAGAGACAGAAAAACGTCTCGGTCAGACACGAAACATTTTTTTCATTGAGGACACAATGGAAACCCAGTGAAAATATCAATGAGCTATAAAAATACATCGATTATAATATTTAAAATTAAGACTGTCCCTTAAAGATGCATGAATCTTCTATCTCATTCAGATGATATAAATAATTCAGTGGGTTGTATTGGAATAGTATCTTAAATCGGGGAAAAAATCCCGTTGTTGAAACTGAGAGTACTGCAAACTTTGGAACATGCGCTTTTTTTTGGTCCTTTTTTCGGCAAAAAAATCCGCAACTTGGTAAAAGAAGAGTATATGCAGCTTGTGCGTGAACTTTTTTAAAAACCATGCCAATAATAGAATGAGATATCTTTAACGGTACCGATTACAAAACAAAAACTTATTGAAATCGGTTTTCAGAGAAATATGGATTTTAAACAATCAAAGACACATTCTCGTCAAATGTTGTGAGATTAAATTGGATTTTAACCCTTCTAATAACAACTGTTTGTCAAGAATAACCTTTTAGAGCGTTAAGAAAAGATACACATGTCTCCCGAAATGTATTCGATTCACACATGTGGAACAACGCAAAAACCATCTTCCTAACATTCAGAAAATATCTAACAAATGTCTTCCATATCAAATTGCTCAAAAAAACACACTTATTAATCATAAAACAAATAATACTGCATGTCCTAAAAAATCGATGCCTAAATCTATACTTCCTTAATCGATATTGAAGCTGAACAATCTACTACTCACCAGACTCCTCATTACACATATTGAAAAGATTTTTTTCTTTTGGTTCCTTTCTCGCTAATTTCAGTCGATTGTTCTCAATTTTCGTGGCCAGTGTTTGCCGATTTTGGTGTCTGGCCTGCACACTTGGGGAAGACATTTCATCACATCTTCAACAATCGACATTTAAACAAAATATATTGCAAATCCTAGAATATCGAAGGAATATTCCCACAAACGAGAAAATCCCCATAGAACTAATTGTAAAATTTGACTTCCAAGCAAAGCAGCATATGTACGATGTTGTATAGAATATTTTTACAAGTGATTACTCTCAAATGAATTGAAGCAGTCTCTCATCATTCAGGCGGAATTTTCACATGTGGCCGGCTAGTGGCAGGCGCTAGTGGCGACAAGTTTCCTGCCACGAGTACGGCACACAAATATTCCACGTACATCGTTGGCGAGTTCGTGCACAGCTTTCTGTGAGCGCGATGAGTTTACAAGTAGCCCAAATACAATGTTCCTTTTTGTAAGAGCTACATGTACCAGTTTTCAATAAGTCAAATTTTCGCGCTGTTTTCACTTTCGTTGTAATTCAAATATACCACTAATAAAGACCGTGTTCGACCTTTGATAAACTATGTGATCTTTTAGACAAACTTTGTTTTAAAAATGGGTGCTTGATAAAACAATCCTACGGTGGGGCGATAAGAGTTGCCATTGAGTTGGATAATAAAGTGGGCGATAGAAACTACAAAAATAGTTTGAGAAACGACTGGTCTAACATAGTGATTCGACTGACTTTCTCTCTCTCTCTCTACCCCTGAACTCCTCAACCAATTGGCTCTTACTGTTCCAGTTTATTTACCCGCTACTTTCTCACTTTAATAGTACTGTGGGCTTATGGCAGGAGAACTAGCGCACAATCTGTTTCTTGCATCTATTGAACTGGTCTGGCTGAGTTCTAGGGTCTCGTAACATCACCACAAGCCATAACTGTGTTTAATAATTTAGCCCCAGCACAATCACAAATAGAAGATCGAATTAAGGAGGGGGGGGAGGCGTTGTCGCAGGACTGTTTAGAGTATACATGTGAATATATCGCAAATTCTAGAATCTATCTCTCAATTACTATTGCTATAGCTGTTTGTAATATGACCTAGTCCTATTTAGAGCTCGGACTGGCCCAACTATAATGGTCGTCACAGCAGCGGGCGAAAGCACAGAAAATATATCGAAATAGTCTATAGCACTACTTCTCTGTCTTTAATTTGTTTTATCTAAAATCAGGACACTTGGTACCGGGGTAATCAAAAAAAATAGTTACCAAACTCTGCTAATGAGTTTCTACTGTAATCGAGGGAACATTCGAGTACAGATGTAGAGTTGACGCAGAATTCAAAAACAGATAAGCACACAGAAAATAATGTAAAGCATTATTCTGTGGTACATGATAATTTTTGCGAGTCTATCTGATTCCAAATTACCAAAATATTCTCCATAAACAATAAGAATTTCACTCTCACGGACCAGTCATTATAGGATTGATGATTACATTTACTTCATAAGAGCGAAAATCAAAAATAACATCACGACAAAAAGAAACGACAATTCGAGCCCAAAACTTCTGCGCATCTTTGGCGCGAAAAACACCAACAATAGAGCCAAACTTAAGCTCTACATCTACCATCTCACTGAACACATTCAAGTAAAGTTCTATACAAAATCCCATTCATCAGGTACCTGCCCCCCCCTGTCCTAACAACAGCGATAGCCTTCACAAAGTTTCTGGAAAATATGGCCTATTAAGGCTGTGTAAAGTATTGCATGGATTTTGATAAGAACTTTTACTTGCTAGGTAGAGTGACGGCCAGTGTAGCGAGCTTAAGTTAGGCTCTATTAGCGTTTTCCTCAAAAGATGCAGCTGAGTTCTTGAGGCTCACATGTGTTCTTTTTTCGAGTGATAAAAAATCATTAACCTCACTATACCTCGTGCAACTACCTTTGCGATCGCAAGCTATCGAAGTTAACAAAAGACACAAATACCTTGACAACGACTCGTGACGTATGTGGAACACGCAAACCGTCCTCACACAACGTGGATTGTATGTCACACCGAGAACAACAAAAACCACACAAACGGTCTCTTCACATCGCTCATCCATACAGTTGATGACCCACTAC
>CAJQUW010002243.1:0-68466 GCA_907163375.1 Prostheceraeus crozeri
GCCTATAAAAATAAAACTATAACGTTTGTCAATATGACAATCTTAAAATCTCAAGTTCATACTGTGAAAACGCACAGGTTCAAGAAACGGGCGCTTTCAGCATGGGAGGATAAGAGGTGCTGGTTAGAACATAACATATCTCTTCCACATGGACATCCTGACACAAACATACCACCACCCAAAAGAATTGAACTCATACTACCTCATTCAGGAGATGTATTGACATAATCAACCTTAACTCAGTATTTTGATGTTGCTTTTTGTAGATATACATGGTTGTTTTATGTATCGCATGAGATCGTTTCTTCCTTGTGAATATATGCCTACAGTCAGCCCATTCCCCCTATATCTGTGAAAAGACTTTTTCATATACATATTTTTATTTCAATAAACATATCACAATGACTTCACTTTGTTTTCCGAAACACTAAAGTTACGAGGGATTTAGTATCTTTCACATGGATGCACTCTTGTAAACCATTGGTAATTTTGATAGCAATAGAGGGTATAGTTTGTTTGACGACGGGATGATAGAAAATAGATTCAAACATCTTCTCGACTATTCCATATGAAGCGTCTTTATCATGAATGAAATCACGTAAAATGTATTCTTTTTTCTCACCAACAGAAATAGGTAGAATCAAATCACTTTGAATGTAAAGGTGCTGTTCATGTTTATCAAGTGTCATTGGTGTTTCTATACCAATCGTATGCGCAGCAGCAAACACAGTTTGTAGCATTGAAAAACCAAAGAGTTTTTTCAAATTTTTACTCAATTGACATTGAATGTCATCACCCAGTTTCAGAACAACGCGTTGATTTTCAATTGAAAACGAAATGTGGTGTGTCTTTACATCATATTTACTTTTCATCACATGCTTCAACTTCTGTTGTATATAAGGATTTACTACATGAATGAAGCTTTCAACTGTATGATATAGACGCGGCATTATATTGATAGCAACTTTAGATTCTTCATAAGACTGGTAAATTTTCTTGATGCGATCGCCATAGATGTCCACCCACCATTCATCATTAACTGAATCAGCTTTAGTGTGATATTCATGAGAACCATACACCACACCGCTTCCAATAATAGGTGTATAATGTCTTACAAAATGACGCAAGGTTGGAGAGAAATAAACTGTAAGTTTGTCATTATATTTCTGAATAACCAACTTATTTTTGTCCGCCATAATTTTCTCTCCATACTTCTTACCCACAGTCTCATTCCATCGTTTTACTAACTCAATAAGTGATAAAGGTTGAACACCACGCTTTTTCAAAATGATGCGTTCTTCGCATTCTACAACATCTTCATCAAATATTTTAAATCTATAATGAAATTTGTTGATTCGATTTGAATAAACTTTTTTAACATTTGCAGTAGCAATTGACGTTAGATGTAGTCCATGACCAAAACCAAGATGTGGATAGAATTCATTATCCAACCTCAGCGTAAGACCTTTAGTAAAAGAATGAAAGCGGAGGAACTGTCTCCCACTCCAATGATAGATAGTAAACTCATAAGCTTTCTGATTTTTATTCTTCATGATGGAAGTATTACCACTGTTGAATGCCTTAATAATTTTCTCATTCCCAAATGGCTCATAAGAATCTGATTTTATCTGAATCCATTCATAGTTCCACTTTCCCCATCTGACTAAATTGTATGGGAACTAGGAATGCATCTATTCACTCGTTATTCCCATCATGGGTGCGAGGAGTCAATATTATTTCTTCCAAATCATTCACATTCTGAATATTGCTATCATAGCAAATACTAGAAACGCCAACCTCCCATTCACCTTCTAAATGCAGTGGGCGATTTAATTCTACTCGATAGTCTGATGGTTTATTTTTGGGAAATTTATTCATAGAAGCATTACTGGGGGTGCAGTAGATTAGAAAAACGAGTCCTAATTTTCACTTTCCATATTATTCACATTGGAAAAATATATTAAGCATACTTTTTGCATTAACTCTTCATATCGGAAATAGGATGTGGATACTTGTCACAGCATCTTTATGAAAAGGAATCAACGCACCAGCATCGTCATAAATTGCAATATCCAATTTGTGGGATGTAGTTTGATTTCAGTGCTTTGTATAATGCACTTTTTCTTGAAAGTAGAGCTCAGATAAAATCACTGCAGCTTTTTTGGCTGGTATTATGGTATTCATTGCTAGCAATGGAGCTTCAACATCTCCCACACAGTACATCTTCACCAATTATTGGAATTATATCTTGAAAAAAATAGTTAATACGACGCGTAGGCTAGCGGACATGTCTGCGCTAGCTTTTGGTTACAGTGCCCACTTTTAAAGATATTTTGATCAAAACCCAAAATGTCCATTAGAGTTTTATTCCATAATTAGTTCAATACCTTTTTCCACTTATAATGAGAGACCAAAACACATACATTCTTTTTCAGAAAATGAAAAATATGTTGGCTCATTAAATCACTTCATTTAAATAATCTACAACCAATTTAAACTGAAGTAATTCAATGCCGGAGGAAATCAACACTCGCGCGAGCGAGATTGTTCCATGTAAGATACCACCCTAAAGCTTCTACACCACTTTCTGTATGAAGATACGGTTCATTCTTGTACAAAATTGAATTATATGACCTTTCACATAGGTAAATGTTTGGCGCAAACATCAATTTTCCCATGACACAGCTGCAGAAACGATAGTCGTAAGAACTGATGAAAATCTTTTTTGAACATAACTAATACTAAGATCATCATCATTATTAATTTACTTATTGCAATATGATTAGATGATTTGATATAAGTCAATGTTGCCACTTGTTTACCATCAACTCGAAGGAGATAATTAAATTTCTTCAATAATGTTTCATGAGTCATGTTTGTCTTTCTTGGCTTAATCACAATCTTCTTCACCAACGTCTTCTCATTTCTTGGAATAAGATCTACATAATAAGCTTCCTCTCGATATATTAACTGTTTATGACCACTTGGGTGGTAATTAACGTTAAAAGTATCATAGCTTGTTACAGCGCTAGCGAGGTAACCTAAATCATTTCTTAAACTTGGACTTAATAAAGTTAAACCAACAATCCAATCTTTCTCAACTACATGATGTACATAATTATGATCATCATTGTGCGGAGTAAATTGGACTATATGTTTACCACGCTTTATTCAAGAAATCATATATAAACTTTTTACATGATAAGAGATCTTTCTTTGGCCACTGTGGAATGTAATACTTCGTCACCCATTCGGCACTACCCCCCTTTTCACATGGTAAGCAGCTGTACGCCTCATATTAATAGTCATCACCTCATGATCAAAAGTATAGACACAGTTGCTATAGACAAGTTGAGTGACACCCACTTCCCAATTTCCATTTAGCTGTTTGTGCATGATCAATGGGAGTAGAAAAGAGTGCGGCTCGATTACTAGCAAATCTCTTTGCGGCCGCATTGCTAAGCAAAATATGATAAAACGACATTTTTATATTGCTGATCTGCAACTTTGCATAACATCATGAAGACTTGGATTTTGGACTCTCTACAATATATCAGAGTTGATCGTGATGGAAACGTACATTTCAAAAATTCTCATGGTCATACATCAAGATGAATTACATTAACATGGCGACAATTTGTCAACCTCAATGATATCATGAGGGATTTGGAATATTTTGAAACATTAAGATTCATCTCCTTGGGTGATCAAGTTTGGCTTCAACATTACAGAAATGAAATTCAAATCTGCCATTCTCATTCCGCAAACTGTTTCTCATTTCGCAAATACAATTGGGAGAAGTATAGAAGATACATACATCGCTCCATCATGACATTTATTCGTCGTGAGTTCATCGCCCTACTATGCAAATCTTAATCAGACATGACTACCACGCACCATGAGTTGGAAATTAGATTCCCTACAATGTATTGAAACGGATCATGATCGAAACGTCTATTTCAAAGATTAACGCACTCTTGTTAATCAAAATGATCTCCCGACGACTGGTCAATAATGTCTATTTCAAAGATTCAACTGGAAATGTGAGAAGAGAGTTTTCTTTATCTTATCATCATTTTCAATCTCTACATCATATCATGAAGGATTTGAAATACTTCTATATGAAAAGACATTCACGTATTGGAAATCGCATTTGGTTGCGCGTCAACAAACGGCGAATTCAACTCTATCATTCCCAACTCCATACTAACTTCACATTTCATCAAGGTAGTTGGGAAAGTATAAAAGGAAGGTACATCGCTCAATTTACTCATTCTTTCATCATGAAGCGCCATCGCTACACCATCGTCAACATTCTCCGTCGCTTCAGACTCTACACCAAAATCGATCTCACAACATTACGCCAACAGCTTCCAAACAGCAAGTATTACCCGGGCCGTCCTCAAATGTTAGTGGTGAAGATGAACAATTCACGGTATCTTCAACTCTTCCCAAATGGGACTGTACAGATTCTCGGCGCCCTTTCTCATTCATCGGCGCAGTCAATGCGCTTAGAGCTACAAAGACTACTACGTCGGATATGGAAGAGGGAGAGGTGTGTGATGTCGAATCTGACTGTGGACAATATGGTGATCTCTACTCAATTGAGTGAAAGTGTATCATTTTTTGAAGATTCGTACCAGCAGTTACAATTTGTGTTATGAACCCGAACTTTTTCCTGCAGCTCTCATTAGTTGTTGGTTACCTGTGCATGTGGCAATCTTTCATAATAGTAAAGTGATCATTACTGGACTAAAATCTCATGTACAAGCAAATATGATCCTAGACTATCTCATTGAGTATGTACGTACCCAGCGATTGTAAAATAAAAAACAATTTTTCCAACATGATGTTTTTATTTCAAATCATGATAGAACTTACAAATCATTTTTTCATTAGAGGATGGATTACATGAAAAGTTTTGAATAACAGATGCAAATCGAGATACATGTAAACGTCTTAAGATGAAGTACAGTACAAAAGCACCACACGTTGATGAAAGTGGATGTTGTAGTATGCGTTCATTTCGCTGATATTGACGCGTATGTTTTCTCAACCACTGCTGTGTTGGTATATTTGGAGGTTGAGCAAGAGAGTCAAATAGTTCACCACGTCGGTCTTCTCCAATAAAGATCGCTTTCCAATGCTCACCGCCTAAATTCTGTGAATGAGTGTTTAGCACAATAAAGATGGGATAGTGATTTACTGCAGGTGGTAAGGTATCGAGTGAATAGACATTATCGAAAGCTTTCAACGTCGCTTCGTCTGCATTACGCTGCACTTTTTAGTCTGTTAATATCGTCAGCAGTCAACCAACTCATTAACGATTATACTGAAGAATCACGTCACGATACTTTGTAATTTCAATATTTGAATCGAAGACTGCATAAATTAATACATTGATCGTCTCAGGTAGTGTTCTTTTGAACGTCAAATCCAAACGAATATTATGAGGCACGTTCGCTTGACGATAGGGTGCACTAATATCGCTGTCAGCAGTCAAATCAAAATGCATAAATAGTATATCCACTCTTAAACTCTTTCATAGTCAGTCCGTTGGTGTCATCCGTATTGTAAAAGCCAAAGACATCCATAAAATCAACATAACTGCGCATAAATTGATCCGAAGCAAAATCTGGTTTGTAGGGTGGACCAAGATGACTCACACCATTTACACGTAAAGCAATTTCACTTAACTGATTGTGTTTAAAATTGAAAGGATTCTTCTTTATATTACCATTAAATGCATCATTTTCAACCATTGCCACCATGAGGAGCTTCGGTGCTTCCGATGGAAAGAGGCCATCTTTCATGAAACTCTTTTGATCTTTCGGAATTGTAAAGGTGAGAAGCTTTGTATGCTGAACGGGGTAAATGGCATTTTGGCGGTTAAGACCTTCAACATGCCCTCTAATGACACTTGGATTCGGTACTACTCGACGAATGTAAAGTGCAATATCTTCCACATGAATTCTAAAATTGTCAACTTTAGCAAATGCATTCAGCGCAAATTCAGGCTTATTCAATGTCAGCTTGAGTCGCATGCTGGTATTACACAGTAAAAACTTTGACTGTCTAAAGAAGTCTAAATTCAGCGGACCATATAGCTGACATACTCTACTATCTTTAATCATAGCAGATCGCTTTACAAAGCCACTGTTTGTTTCAACATCAAATTTTCCTGCTTCATCTCTGTACCATCCCATGGCTTCCATATGACTTTTTTGTGCTGCTGGATGAAACTGTGATACATGATTGAAATATGATTTATAGGGATAATCGCTTTGACCACCTTCCACCTGCTGCTCTCCAATCGTTAGAGAAACATCGCGAAGTAATGTAGTCAATGGTAAATTGTTCAGTCCAACTTTATGTGTATCGTCAATAGCAGTTCCATCTGCTTGCTGAATTCTAAACCTCAAATCAAGCATCGCATAACTCAAATCTATGTAGTCATCACTACCACCAGGAATAACAAATTCAATGGGGCCAGCATTCTCAGCTGTTCGAGGATGATAATCTACAATACTTGAACTAAGAATATCTGTCTGTATGGCTTGTTGATCGAACAAACAAAAACCGGAAGTTTTACACTCCATGATTAGAAGTTATAGCAGCGTCGTCGTTTAGCGCCTGATGAATGATTAGAGCCTCTGCGACGTTGCGTGAATGCCTTTTGACTGAAGATCGCACCTTACCAGCTCCGCGATGTTTCCTCCTTCCTTTATACATTCGCTTAGTAGATTTCTTTCCTTGAGTAACACCAGCAAAGGTCTGCTTCAATGTTTTTAAACCGCGTTCCTTCCCACGATTCAACAAACTGCTCTTAAAACTTCTACCTCTGGAAAGATCACTAGCAACATCACCACAAAGCCAACGGCATTACTTAAAACATTTCGTTTTAAAGATCTACCGACATTGGATATGAGAGGGTCTACAACAGATTTCAGTGCACCAAGTATGCTACCCTCCACGTTGGCGGCGAGCGCCGATGTAAATTTGTCCTCCGCCACTTACATAGGAGGGTCTGAATAAAATGAGGCAGTTGGATTCATAGCTCAAACCCTAAACATTGTTAGTTACAACTTTGCATGAATCACTGTCGATCACTTAGATGAAAGATGTCGGCACGACGCATCCAAGAGTTCATACTTGAAGGATAACCAGTCCATTTAACAAGACACCATTCTTCACCTTGCCGTTTTTTACATCGAATGATTTTCTCTACCAAATATGTTTCACTTTCAGTGACTACCTCAATCTCATCGCGGTAAAAGCTACCCTCAATATCTTCATTATCGTAATCTTTCAACTAGAAGGTGGTCGGAGAGTCCTTTTGATTAATCCTTGATACTGTAAATACCTCCTCTGTCCAATTCGGAAGGTACCCTTTAGCAAAAACACTTTTCACTTTTGAGATACGAACTTTATCGCCAATTTTCACATCACTTTTCACATGAGTGCGTTTACGTTGGAATGATTCGCGCACTTTATCTACATTGTCAGCATTTACATCTACTGGTCTGAGTCCAATAGAACGATGGATAGAGTGATTGTAGGCATGGAGTGTATCTTGTAGAACCTTTGTCCAATTTTGTGTCAAGTTGGCAGTAAAATGTCGCCACAAGCGATTTCTTTAATGTGCGATTAAAACGTTCAACGAGTGCAGCTTTATAAGCGCTCTTTACACTAAACAACTCAATGTCATGCCTCTCAAATAATCTTCTCACATGCTGATTTTCAAACTCTTTTCCTTGATCACTCTGAATTCTATTTGGAATGCGACCTTCTCGAAAAATTGTTTGGAATGCTTTTGCTACTCCTTTCCCTTCTTTAGTTTTTAAAGGTTGAGCCCACGCATAACGCGAGAAAATATCAATGACGGTCAAAATAAAATTATTGCCCGAGTTATGTTTTGAAATGGAGGCAACATCACACAAATCTGCTTGCCACTGTTCATCGATGTCATGAACAATATAATGGCGGGTGCGGTACTTCTTTTTCGCTTGTTTGTGGAGTGTATAGGTAGCCTGACCCTTTAACCATCGTTTCACTTGTGATTGTGGAAGACCACTCGCTTTTGATAAATTCTTGATAGATGCAAATCCTGCCTGAAGTTTTACATCAAAATAGATTGACTTCAAACGCTCAGTCGATGACGACTGACTCTTTTTCCTCCTTCTCATCTTTTTGTTTTTCTTGCCTTTCTACATTTACAACAACTGCAGCATTTACTTTAGCGTTTTTGCAATCGTGTTCACATTGCTTAGGAGTTTCATTGTGAGAGCTGGCGCAGCAAGTGCAAGTGACAACGACATTCACCTCTGGCGGCTCATAACATGGCAAGCAACACATCTGCAACATATTAATAGTCTGAAGAACATGTATTTTCTTGGAGGAGCTGTTTTACGTTTTTTCCAGTTTAACTAGTTTAAGTGGTGGCGTAGATCTACCGTCGAGTTCTTCCTCTTGTTTGCTTAGTGAGTGTGGGAGGGGATGTAGCAGGTGACGTCTAAAAACATTTGTTGGCATTTTCATTCGTCTGAAGCATTGGAGTGCAGTTAGCCACCCTAGACTGTTGAATCAAAGTTTATTATATTCCCTTTTCAAATTCTGTCTCATTATTCAAAGCAAATTTTGGTACATTATTCACTTTTTCAATAGTTTTAAGAAAGTATGACCAACCATGTGGAACATAGCCCGTGACGGCGCTTTCTTTCTACGTGTCGCATCACTGAATCCAAGTCTTCATAACGTGAAGCAACGTCAATCACTTTATCTTTTCCATCTGTAATGATTTCTCCCTCTATCATTTCTACATTGAGATGGGGCTCCCCAATAACTTTTGAAAAGAAGATATGGCATGTGCGCGAGATGCCTTAAAGGGTGTAGACCCCTCGAATACAGAGTCACGCAACTCTTCTTCTTCAAGTTTTTCAATTGCTCAACAGTTTTCCGATTGTAACCATAACCACAGCACTAATGTGGATCTTTGATGTGAACATTTTGCTGATAATCTATTTCTTTCCTATACATTTGATTTGCAAGAGGTTGCTTTACTTGCTGCATGGCAGTCAATTGTACATATTCATCCTGAGGAATAACAATCATGCGAGAATAAGAACTCATAGTTTGTAGATAATCATGGGAGTTCTCAAAATATCACTTCGAAATCTAAATTCTTCCGGACACTCTTGCGTAAAGTCAATGAATAAGTAACCGTATGGTTTTTCAGTAGCTGCTTGAAAAATTTCAATTAAGGCTTTTGATCCTCTGGGTGCAACTTGTCGCGCTAAAAATTTCAAATTGACCTTTTTATCTCGCGGATTCTCCTTGAAAATAGCATAATAGTGTGTATTCAGGCTTTCGTGTACGGAGCTTCTTTCTTTTCCATCAGGAAACAAATTTCTTGTGTGACTAGAACGATGATAAAGCACCTTTTATGATGTTCTGCGCGAGTGAACATATCTGTAACATCTTTTGAATTCTTACTTTCTTTTAATAAATCATCCAATACAACAACATCATTAGACTGAAGTTTATCCACTGCAATAATTCCTTCATGTCGAATAAAGTTTCGCGACTTTGCGTCAATTCCTCTGAAAACAGCGACGGTTGTGATAAATACCATAACCACACAAACTCATCCTTCGATTGATAGGTTCCTTAAACAAACTCCCTTCTTTTATCCAATAAAATCAACGCGTGGGGGAATAAACAGTTTTTACAACCCTGCATGAGATGGACCTGATACAGTCAGAACTTCTATCACATTGAAGTCTGAAATCCCACCTTTTAATACTTTGAGATTCAATCATTTGCATAATTAACGTTCTAGAGCCAAAGATATTTTACCCAATACGTTCCCCACATAGGAGCTAGCAATCGGTAGTAACGCTGGAAGGAAAACCACCCTTCTTTGTGTTAAGAGTTTTCCCCTCTTTCTTTGAACGGGTGACTTTAGGATCTTGAGATGAAACGCAATTTTCCGGTCGCATATACGCCTTTAAGTAACTTTCGTTGTTTATTTTGGTGACTAATTTCTTCGCGTCCTCAACTTCCTCACATGAGATAAATGATTTCATGAATGACATTTATCGGTTAGCATGTCGTATAGCATTGTATCGCCTTGATTTGCTTTCATTCGGTCGAAGAGCCTGAATGGCTGAAGAAAACTTTGAAGACTTTTGACTTTTAATCGCCGTTTTAACCGTTTTTTTTACGTCTCGCCATTTTCCGTTTAGTCTTTGCTAAAACCTATCTTTACCACATTTGCATAGGTACTAACTATTGCGACATAAGTGACACTCGAAATGAGCAATGTCACAGTGGTTACATTGGCAAAGTTGAATGCAATTACGTATGAAACAGCGCTGACCAAAGGCATGCTTACATCTCTTGAAGATGCGCCGACTTTTTCAATTCTCCATCCTTTTGCTTACATACATCACAACACATAGTTTTCACACCGTTACTAATGTCTATAGCAAGTCTTTTTTGACAATGTGAATTTGCTAGCCTATTTCTAAATAATAGACGCATGTACAGAAGGGACTATAACTTCGAGAGTGAGCAGACATACCCTCGAAAACCAGTTGTGCTACAATCAAGTACCACTGCATTTTCATTTTGTCTTTATGGAAACCATTAGAATGTGAATATCTGAAATCGCTTCAATCACTAGACTGCTACCATGATGGTTAAATGCGTAAGACTTTCAGCAATTTTTATCATATGTCTTTTAAAAAATTCTTCGGGGTGATCTACCACTTCCATTGAATAAGAAGCAAAATGGAAAGAGCGACTTTCAAGCTCTTCCTTTCTAAAATGACTAAACTTAATTTTCGCAACTAATCGCGCCATGACAATGCTATCAGAGAATGTATTCATTAACTCTAGAAATAGAGTGCTAGCATCATCGACCACTGCTTCGATGTCGGTCTCATCTTTATGAAAATTTATCACATAAACTTGAACAGCTCCCTTTTAAACTTTTCCCTATGAAAATGTAATGTGTTCCGCAGTCATATCGTGAGAAAGACATGATCGCCCTTTAATCTAACCCATCTCATTGCATGAAAACAACACTCCTTCTCATAGTAACATTTATTGAATAATAGTAACAAGCATCGCATTATAAATCAATGGTTTGAAAGAGATTAAAAATACGATACAGCTGGTAAGTATCATACAGCGAGACTAATGATAAACCCAGCAGGACTTGGCACTGTTGAGGTAAAGAGAGAAAGAAGCATTGGTTATGAACGTAGCTACTACAACGAACAGACAAAATAGGAACACACTAAATCCTTAAAACGTTTCGTGACTTCATGGTAGTGTTGATTCACTCTACCTATCACCAAAGTGGGAGCAAAATGTCATCAAAATGAATAGAATTGGGAAATACTTTTGTCTCTCCTTACCAGGATTATCTACAAAAGATGCGTATAACATCTGAAAGCAGCTAACCATCGTTTAAAGTCAATAAGAAGAGCACTCTCACAAAAAAGCCATAGTCTACGCAAATATTTTCAGATTAAGTCCATGAATGTGTTTTCTCGCCCATTGATCAACATTGGGATCGCAGTTGGCATGTTGATGATAGACACTATCAATCTGATATGTCCAATTGTTCATAGCAATAGCACTGAGCTCCTGTACAGGTTCACCCTCACAATCCACAAAAATGATGATAGAAGCATAAAACGGAAATTTACACATCTAAGGAAACGTTCTATAACATTAGAAAAATTACAAAATGATTTACAAAATGAAGAATTACATCGATGCTTTTCACGACAAAATACACAAATGATATGATGGCAATGAAGAAGTAAAATGTATCTAATAAGACCACGTCTACGACACTCAAAGCACATAAGCGAATTGTCATAGGGTAGAGTTAGGAAAGGACTAGTAATTCTCCTTCTTTGATTTGCGTTTTGAGGCAGCATTCTTGTCCGACTTGCGCTTCGTACCACTGCTGTTAAGGATTTGATCAATTATGTCGTCCACGTTGGGTGGTTTTGGAATATATAGGATGGATTCCATATGCATGGAGAGCGAGGCTATTTTATTATCCTTGTGCCGACCATAATATAGCCCATTCACTTTGAAAAGGATATCCCAAGTACCTTCTCCGAGCTCATCACATCTGATGGGTATTGATTGATCTCCCTCCTTCTTATAGTAAGTACACCAATGTGATACCGGTAGGCAAATGTGATTACCATCCTAAATCTTTCTATAGGGAGTATCCTTGTCATCTCTCGCCTTCCACTCTTGAGCAAGAGGAGTAGGAATGTCCATATTTAATGTCACGTACTCCTCAATAATATCAAGTTGGTGGCGAATGTACGGACTCACGGGGATCAGTATGTAGTCCCCATACTGATTGCGCATTATGTTGACATCCGTGGAAGGGAGCATTCCCGTTTGGAGTAATACGCTATGATCGTCATAACGCAAGACTTGTTTAAATTTACGCTGTAGCGGTGTAGGATTATGTACCTTGGTTGTTTCTTCCACTGGCCTCAGTTGTAGATGATCTGATCGTAGCGAACCTTGTAACGTTTGACCGCCATTTTGTCCTACTAGCGCAGCAGATGGAGTAGATGCCTGAAAATGAAAAAGATTGTATTAAGTTTACGTTCAAGGGAGGAGAGGGAGGAAAGTAGCGACTTACCATTTTAGTTGGATAATAGAATAGAATAGAGAGAGGAAATGTGCGTCCGTCACTCGTGTGATTCAACGATGGAATGATTCTCACTGTGGAAGGCTCGCTATTTATATAGAAATGCTTGATTCTCATTGGATGATGATCCTCATTGGACAATAACATCAAGCTGATTCCAAATCTGGCCTCCGTTTACCAATCCGAGCCTTCGTTCGCCCGCTGGAGCTGTTTCTTGGGAAATTCTAACTCTGTCGTTTTTTCGCCAATCTCCCAAATCTTAAATGGTGTCTCACATCTAAACGAAGCAAGATATGAACAAGCCGTTTCTTTCACTGAATTTGTCTCACTCTTAGCTTTCAAACGCGCTATTGCACGACTTTCTACGATCACTAGAAGCAAAATTGGAAGTTCGGTGCCGGGGGCGGGGACGTTAGCGAAAATTTTTTCTCTCCGATTGACTTGAAACTCACCATGTTGTTGGAGAATTTCACGCTGATTCCGAATCTGAAATCCGTTTTGCTCTCCGATGCTTCGTTTTGGCGCTAGAGCCCAAAACGTCCAAAATTCTAACTCTGTCGTTTTTTCGCCAATCTCACAAAATATTAAATGGCGTCTCACATCTAAACGAAGACAGATATGAACAAGCCGTTTCTTTCAGTGAATTTGTCTCACTCTTAGCTTTTAAACGAGCTATTGCACGACAAAATCCGTCCACTGGAAGCCAAGATCGAAGCTAGCTCTCCCGAGGGGGGTGTCAGCGAAAAATTTTCTCTCCGATTGCTTTCAAATTCACCATACAGATGCAGAATTTCACGCTGAATCCAAATCTGGCCTCCGTTTTCCCATCCGAGCACTGCTTCTACTCGAAACATCCCATTTTCAACCCAACATTCATCAGATTTCACGAAAATCATCACACACTATAGCCTCAAGTCAAAACCTGGCGGTCGCCCAAGTCCACCACGACACTCTGTCGTTTTATCGAGGGGGGACGTCAGCGAACCTGGACCAACCTGGCCGGCACACCACGACAGACCTCTGTCGTTCCAGAGGGGGGGGGCGCCGGTCGGGTGTTCGCCGTTTACTTACTAGTGATGACTTCTTCGACACACTTTGGTCAAATCTCTGAAAACGGCAAGTATAGCCTACGTATGCATGATGAACTTTTATTGAGCCATTAAACACGGTTATGATTTTTTTGCATATTTCGAATTTTATAAATAAATATAGCTCAAAATACCATGAAATGTATACACTTTCAAGGTGAGGTGAGTTCGCCTACTTTTCAACCATTTTTTCTAATAAATTACACTGCATTCATTTCCCAAGACTTCGATAGCAATTTATAATAGTTGCATACATAGCTTAAGTGTCATGAGCTCACCTATAGGGGACTAATTTGTATTATAAATAACATATCCTTTTAGGTGTGGACTCACCCCACAAAGTGAGGCGAGATCGTCCAATGTAGACAATAACAAAATATGGAAAGGCTTAAACCTATTTCGAAATTTTAATTCCGCGGCATTATAGCCGCATGAGCTTATATTTTATGCCAGTCATTTTTATGATATAATTGAGAAATTTCAAAGATTTTATCTAGTATTTTAGCTTTGATCTGCATAGTCTTAGCTGAACAATTCAGCTGCAAATCGATTGTCCAACTCATACATATCACTCCACTAACCTGGATTGTTTGTTAAAATCTACCATCAAAAGGTTGACGTCTGCGGTTGATTCAATATCTTGCGCCTGACAAGATAGATTTTTTTACAATTTGAATGTTATTGACTGGCAACTCATCTACGCAATACATGCATTCGGAAAAAACTAATTTGGTGCAGTAAATCACGAAGCCATTCAATGCCTAGCATTCAATGACTAAAAGATGCGAAAATGCGACTTTGATGTCGCAGATTAATTCTTCACTAACACGCGTGTAGCCCTAGAATTCGCGGGACATTCCCAGTCAGACATTACAGCGATGCAATTGTCACGTGTATATTGTAATCTCTTCCTGACTTCCTCAGATGGCAAAAGAACACTTTTGACCATCATTACATGGAGATGGCGTCCTTTAATTTTGTCTTTTAAAGCAGGGATGCGTAGTCGGAGTCCCGGATTCCTATCATTTTTGCTGGAGTCGGAGTCATATCAAATGACAGGACTCCGGACTCCTGCCTGTAAGACCCGAAATATAATGGAAACATATTATTTATTCTCGTGCATATAGCTGTCACTGTCCTGATGTTAGCTTTCTCCGTTAAACAAAAGTACAGGGACACCAGTGCATGCAAAGCTTGTAATAGAATAGGGAATGAACCGTGATAGTGAAAAAACGATTGTCTTTTCACTCGGTGGTTTACCAGAGAAGACAAGCCTTCTTAGCCTCGATCACACCTACCCACTAATAATAGCATGTGCTACATTCTGCTCAGATTAGGGCTTCGGAATTGGTCGACCTTTCTGACAAAGTTCAATGGACCTATAAGCCTATACTTCACAATGTAACTGATTTAAAGTAGAGTTTGCAAATAGCCCATTAGCAGGCTGTTCATGTTGTATCCCTCTTGGACATACTTTTCAGACTGTCTTTCGTCAGGAATCTTACATCTACATGAAGGCCTTATAGTAAGATACAAGCTAGCGACTCTACCAACAGACCGTATGGGTGATAGAGATCAAATGTCCCTCTTATCCTGAATCATCTGTACATAAAATGAAATTCATCACGTCTGGTACAAAGGCTATATTATTACTTATGGGAGAATACATTGCGAGTACGAAGTTTTACACTGCGAGTAAACAGCTAGGTTGATGTGTCAACCACGATAACCATGCAGTTTCGTAGAGATTTTTCGGGAGAAGTAAATCTACTCGTAGATATGGCTGATTTGAAAGTTGAAATCTGAAGCATATTATCTCACTGCATTCACTTTATGCCTGATCATAGAAAATAGAAATGATCAACGTTGACATACTTGAGAATTTAGATTTTGACGATATCTTTGAAGAACTATTTCAACCTCTGACTGAGAAAATAAAAGATTGTGAGCATGCCACGAAGTTTCATAATTTCAGAGCAATCAAGATTCAAGAGAATATGTCACTAAAATATTTAAGGAACTTCGACCAATATATCATATTGTTCGGTAGTGCTTCGCATCACACACAGCCAGAGGCTGCGGATTAAAGGGCAAAGCACGAAATCCACTATTCAGAGATCAAAGTTGGCGGAGGAATATAATAGAGGGGTTGTTGATTTGCGTGACAAGATGCTTGAAACTATAGGATTCAACTCATAAGCAAACAAGCAAAAGTGATGGGCCTATTGGCGCATTATCAACAATCTCATCGAAGTAGCCCTGTTCATCGCTTGGCGAATCCGTAAAAATGTCGGGCTCAAGTCTCATTCGTGCGTTTTTTGAGAATGACTGCAAAGTTTTTACTACATATAGAAGAAATAGTTAGGATAGAAAAATAGAATACAATAGGTAAAAAATGTAGGCCTATAAAATAAATAGGCGCATGCTACCGCAGATGTGGAAGGAGTATGTGATTATACCTGTCCCAAAATAAAAACCAGTTCAACTGTCCAGACTACGTCCAATTTCACTTACTTCAATACCATCAAAAATTCTTGAGAAGATCGTGCTAGAAGAAATGAGAAATGATTTGGAAGATCTCTCTGGAAAAGGACAGCATGGCTTCCGCAGCAATTCGTCAACTAGACAGCTGTTATTGCTATTATGGATTCTCTAACATCTAATTTTGATAATGTGAATTGCAACGGATCTGTCTTAGTGCCTTTTGATTTTAAGAAAACATTCGATTATGTTAGTCATGCCATACTAATCGAGAAACTTTCAAAATTTGGTCTCCAACCAGCTTTGCATTGTGAATTTATATTCCTATTTATCTGATAGGAAAGCTCGTGTGAAATTAAAGAGTTCTTTTTCGCCATCATACCTGCTGAAGTCTGGTGTTTGTATAGGCACCGTTCTTTCTCCATTTTTGGCTTCTGTTTTTGTGAATGATCTCAAGTGCGTCAATCAGAAAAGTTGTTTTGTTGATGACTTGACGATTATTATGCCTAACTGTCAGTCAGATGACACTAATTTATCAGCATTCAGAAAAGAAATAAACAATGCACAGAATTGATGTGAATAAAATGATATTCAGCTAAATTTTAGTAAATCAAGGCTATTGGTGTGCAATAAAAAGTAACGCGTTGACCTATCCTGCTTTCCTTTTGAAGTTGTTTATAGTATTGAGATTTTGGGTGTCATTGTAAATAATGATTTGAAGTGGACTCAGCATGTCGAAAAAGTGACAAAAACAAAGCAAGCGTTTATATGCACTACGAAAAATGAAACTTCACATGAACCCCACTGAGCTCCATGAACTGACCACCGGCTTTAGAAGATCTATCTTTGAGTACGTCTGTCATTGTTTCGTTGGCATGAATCTCTACGCTTTCACATAAGTTAGCAAGATTTGATAGAAGAGCACATAAAATAATTTTCATGGATGACATTCGACTTTGAAAGTGCTCCCCTGATGTCTTGTCAAAACGCAGAGATGCTATGTGTAAAAAGTTATTTGTTTGTATCTCCATGAATGAAGACCATGTCCTGACACATTTGATCCCACGAATACTGCAGTACAGTGGAAAGCATGTTGTTCCTTTTAGTCAGACTGTGAAACGGAGACTTTACTTTTACTCCTTACGCTATAATCTTTGATGTTATTGCATTTTTGTATACAAGTATGTCTAGTGATTTGCATAATTTGTGATTTCCATTTATGAAAATATATGTACACTACATGCAAGTCAGGCGCCGTCAGGAAACATGCATGGTCAAGGTCCAGCTGCTAAGTTTCCTCAAGAGATGCGTCGCGTTGTTTAACACTGACGCGTCACATTATTCAATCAACGACGTTGTCGGCAATGCGAAAAAAACACAACATGTGGATCCAAAGCATGACATTCCACTTCATGTTGAATGCTCTAGCAGCTTTCTCCAGTTCTAGATTCTTTCTTACTGACTTGCGAATGCATACTCGTATAAACAGAATCTCTAAAAACAGGCTTTTTAATGTCAATCGATTGTTTGCAATTTCGTCTATAAATGTCTGCATGCATACTAATGTTTTGAGAAAATGCTGAAAAGAACTTAACTTCAATAGAAACAACATGCACGAAAGCATGGCACACACGAATATACATGTATATCAAATATATTACAAACATTTTGGAAGAAAATTATATGATGATGCTATTACATCATTCATGCTAAAGCTTGATAATAACGCCCAATATACTCAATATACGCCAATATTGACTCAATGCTCCAATATTTTGCCAATGACCTCGTGACCTCATACAATTAATTCTGTACCGTTTGCGATTTATATGTATCTTATTACATCCTTAAGACTATGAAACAATATATGTTTCAAAAATTTACGCGCTGGATTACTTTTGGGTCCTACTGGGTTATAACTGATCCCCTGTTTTCGTGACTTGACTGACTGGACATCGTAATATGATATCTGTGTACTACATGCTCTCTATGTAATCCTGACCACAATAATTTTACCATAAAATCATATTACAATGAAACTGTGAGCATGCTCAAATTCGGACAGCAATGACTATCAGCCTACATAGTAATTGCTGTCCTCTCAAACATGCTCGCAGTCATACATTGTACATGTATGACTTCACATGATGATAAGTTTTACTAGGGCATATTTCGGAATTCGCCTTTATTAAAAGCCGCAGATTCACCTGTCTGTCCATAATGCGAATATGAATAGTGGCAATAAAATGGCTATGACTTGTGCAATATAATACATTTATTTGAACTGGTCCTTGAGAAGTTCGATTGAGGAGGAAGCCGGTTAGGGTTGGTTTTGAATGCGATTGAAATCAAGAATAACATCTATTCTTTAGATCAGGGATGCGGCCCTCTCAGTCAGGAAGTCCGTAACAATTCATTGCAACTAAAGCTGATCGATCACCCAGTTGCAAAAGGATAAAATGTCGTGAAGTCGTGAAATATGGAGTCATATTGTTTGATAGTTACGAAATAGCAGCAGTAGGAAGTTGTTCTTTCCTTAAGCGTCAGGAGAGAGACTTCTTCTTTGCGAATTTGCTATGAAATTTCAAACAGTGAAAATCTCCACATTAACGACATGGTGTCAAGGCAATTCCAACATTCACGTCTTTTTGAGGATACCTTACTCATGTACTTTATTACGTCAATCTTCTTTTATTTATGCTTACCTTTTGACTACTGAATGACCTACTGATTTGTATTATTGCACATCAACACTATAGGAAAGATAGAAGCGAAAAGAAGAAGATTTTTAGCAATTCATTCAATGATGACACTAGAAGGAAGCAGTTAGGCCTCAGCCACACTGCGAGCTTTTCCAAGCGTTTCCGAGCAAAGCGTTTGGCAGCAAATATATAGTCATCATTACAGCAGTTGTAGACTGCCACACTGCGAGCAAAGCAAACCAGAGCGATTGATAACTTGCGGACATGTACGTTTGCTCTCGCTTGCTCGGAACGCTCGTGTTTGCTTTGCTTTCAGTGTGGCTGAGGCCTTATGATATGATCAGCTATGATATGATCATATAAAGTAATAAACTTTTAATCACTAATTTCTTCATTTAGTAAGGCCGACCACACTGTTTCCTAAACCAAGTAAGTGTCTCGGCTGACCAAGTGAAAGTTTAGAAATCAATTAAATGAGCTTCTGGTTAAATTTCATTAGAATAAACAGGAGATAAAAGAGCTTTTCGGGTTGTGCAACGATTTAGGAAACGGTCTGTGGATTATTACCACCGTGAGAAGGTTGCATGATATATGTCTGTACAAGACAATTGATTGATTTGATCCCAGGTGTAAGGAGAAAAGTCAATTATGTGAAGTAAATAACATTATCTCCAGAACAGGTATTTACAGCTGAACATCATCTTCGACTGTCAAGTCTGACTGCCTAGTGTGCTCATAAATAAATTAGCAGATTCAATATACAAAAATGTGATGTTTTACAAAATCTATACAAAAGCATTGCCGTGCAGTCTATATGGAATATAAGTCGGTAGATAGGCGCGATTAATTATTTTCATCGTTTTTGCATCCCAAATGCCAAGATATGATTTTCCAGCCCATCCATCAAGTACAATGGTTAGCAAGTATCCATCATCTTCTGAGACAGCACTTGCTTTTGGAATAAATTTCGGCTCTGCAGGATAATGTCCGTGTTCCAACCAGATGGCATCATCTTCCGTATTGTTACATAGAATACGCTTTGCTAACGATATATTTGCCAAATTTTCTCCGTCGGTTTTTAAAATTATTCCATAAACATAGCAATGTTCTTTAAATCGATATTCTTCATTAATAGTGGGCATTTCAAGATGATGCAGAAATTGAAGATCTGGACGAGGTTCTACCACTGTAGATTTCACTGTTTGATTAGAGAGAAAAATTTCATATCGCCGAATGTGAGAATCTATAGTGATTTCATTAATTAAGCTCTTATTATTCAACCGCTTCATTTCAAGTCCGTGAAAAAACTTTGTGTTGTCGTACGATGTTGAGTGAAAGACAATGGACTTCTCACCGTTATCAGCTATTCTCTCAAACGCGTTAATGTGATGCATAAGATAGACTCCATCCTTGTACGGAATATCATATTTTTCACCTGGTTTTTTGTGATTAACCACAAACATTGTTCCTTTTTCATGAGGCTTCCAGTCTAATGCATAAAATGGTTCAACAGTTCTCACCATTTCTGAAACATCAATTACTAATGGTGCAGCAGCGATTACTGTATACTGACCAGTGGCGGAAAAAGAGTGCATGTACGGAGTTCTTCTGAGTGACCACTCTGTCACTAATTCTCGTTCTTCGGCAGACTTTATGCGGATTACCCGAAGGCGCCCACCTCTATAAGCACTTTCTACCGGCAATGCACTTGTAGCGAATGTCAGCAGGTTGTAGGTTCCATTTTCTGGTAGTGGATGCGCCGTTGAAATACTAGAAAGTAGAGGTAAGATCGCACCTGGTACATGAGGCTCAACTTTTTTTATTGTTGTCAGATTTTTTGGTTCAAATTCATAAGTTCGCCAAAAATCACTGGTTGTTAGAAATGATTTCTGATTCCCTTTCCCTACGCATACCACGTTGACATTCGTATTGTCCAGCCCCGATAGAAGAGCCTTCAATTTATCAAATGGTCCGTAAGGCGGGTCCACAGATTCAAACATCAGAAATGGAGCAATATCATTCATCTTGTTCGACTCAATCCACTGATTAGTTTGCAAAAAATCAAAACTAAATCGAATGCGATTATCTTCTTCAAAATTGAAGCTGGCCAATTTTGCAAAAGCGTCGAATGCATGCTGCACTCTGCGTTTACCCATTTCAAAGACACCAAGTCCATTAAAAACAATAGTATAGTCTTTCAATTCTGGTGGGAAAGATGTATTGAAGTAAACTGGCTTGTTCACGAATTTGTGTGAATTAGAAACGTATAGAAGTTTAAAACCTGGAAACGGTTCTTCGGCGAATGATAAACACGCATTTACTGTCAAGACAAAAAGTAAACTTATTCGTCTGATCATTTTCATATTGAGTACAAATTTGCAATTCTGACATTATTTCCGCCGTATATGATGCAACTTTGAAACGCAATTGATGCGAATCATTGGTTAGATTGCAGCCTACCATTTGGATGCTGGAATAGCTTATTATACAGGATTGGTTAACGGATATAATTGCGTTGATTTGAATGACAACATGAGTATAGGTTACTGATCTGCTGAGATTTAAGATGAACAGTAAAATGATGATTTTGTCTAACGGGAGATCAATGTTACAAGAACAACAATTCTGTCGTCTATGCTTAGTGTAGGCCCAGTGGTACGCTCGAAAAAGGTGGGCAGGCTCTAGTCTGCGATTACGTTGATTAAGTCTTCAGCTTTAAATAGTGTTTTTAATTTCCTAATGCGATATACATGTATATAACATATATTTGAGTCAAAATCTACCATAGTTCGATAAGAGCGAAACTCGCTTTATCGGCTAATCAAGCATTCACTACATAAATATATAGGCGGTCGTGAGATGTTTGTATAGTCAGTAAGTTAAGAATATAAATTAAGTAAGCTACTCGTAAGATATTTTTCATCGCGATTTCAGGGATATCTACAGATTACTAAATCCCAGATTCACCGAAAAAATAGTAAATGTCTCGATATTCTAGAATATTTCATTTCTGAATATTCTGCATAGTGAAATACAATCTGACTCAGAGTCACGGGTCGGTGTTATCTCATGTTTTTAGCCTACATGAGGAAAGTCATAACTAGTAAAAAGTTAGCAAAATGTGTTGTATACTAATGAGTTATCTGAAATACTCGTTCTGAAGTATATCTGAAGTATTCTCGTTCCTAATAATAGTTTATTAGTTGATTAAATTTGGTCTAACTTACGAAATATATAGGCTATGTATAAGGCAGGGTTCGACTTGAGGAATTTACAGAGGGGGATATAATTTGAATATATATCATAGTGTATTTCTATATGTTTCCTAATAGCTATAAGTATCCTCGACGTCGTACATGAGTGAATTACTTATTAAACAGACTTTACTTCTGATCGTGAGCATTATATTCACTTATAAAAACAAGCTACACGTAGATTTCACATTGTCCGTCAAGTCTGAGGTTTTGGCAGTTTGTTTATCGAGGGCTGAATGATGTTCTTCTCGGATCCACATTTCTGCGTACTTCAGACCATTGAATTCCTCCATTCTTGGACCATTGCAGCTCAGAAAGAGTAGCGACCTGAAGAGCAAAATATCGTTGATTCAGCAATAGTTTAATAATTCAGTGTGTCTCTTTTACCTACTCAGTTGATTCTTGTGTTAATCTGTTCCTGTTAAACTACTTTAACATGCCTGTCTATGACATAATCGTCAGCATCAGTGGGTTTTCTAGTAATATAGTCAGAGAATTTAATCCTTCCAATTTTGCCGCGAAGGATAAGAAATAGCATGGAAAGACAGGCAAACGTATTTTATTAGGTGCATTTTTAGTGAAAATTCACAGTGCTGGGGATAAAGCTTATCCCCGGCAGGGATAAGATTTCACTAAGCAGAGAGGGGGATACAAACTGGCAGAAGGGGGATATCCCCGGCATCCCCACCGTCAAGTCGAACCCTGGTATAAGGCATATCAAAAAAAGTTTGATCAAATCTCTGTAATGACATGAATTCAACTCTGACAATCTAAATCTGCAAAAGTGTTCATTTATATATAACGAAATGTTTCTCAATAACACAAAAAAAGATTGTAACAACATCTAAAAAATCTAAATTTGTAAAACTTTTAAAGAAATTTTAGAAAACTTTCTTGACAGCAGACAAGACTCTGACAATGCAAATCAGTAATATGCCTGAAATGTTTTTTTTCAAAAACGTTAATATCAGACACAAGATTCTAACACCATTGTAGAACGTTCCTGAACAGCAGACGGGACTTTAGCAATATCTAACAAAATGAATCTGAAAAATGTCTCGAATATAAACTTTCTCAACAGTACACAAGATTATGACAATATAAATCTGCAAAATGTCCCAAAAAAGTTCAACTGCATACAAGACTCTGACGATGTGAATCTATGAAATGTCACAAATATAAACTATCTCAAACAGGGGCTGTGGAAGACGTTGGCAGGGACAGGGACACCAAGTCAGAAGGGCACTTTTTTATGCCTGAGATTTTCGACTATAGTTACAGTACAACAATGGAATATATTCTAAGATCTAGCTATGTCATGTCACACAAAGCCAATTGCGCAGTTCGGGTCTGGACATTCAATAGGTCGTCTGAGTTGAATTCTTTGATGAATATGGCTTCAGCCAGTTTGGTTAGCCACGGTTTGGTATGATACACGATCTGAAAATTAGTGACTTCAGGAAAGTGCAAATGCATACTTATTTCAGATGGCGGATTACCTTTTATGTTTTCATTTATTCTAGTGATAAAATGTCTTTTAGTTCCCCAATGTAACATTTATTGCAATGTTCACATGAGTATTTATAGACTGTAGAAGAGGAAAGCTCTTTGGGAATTTTATCTTTATTAGAGATAATGATCTTACAGTATTAGTTTTCAGCGTTTTATATTCTCCGTCTTCAGAACTCTCGTATTCGTCCTTTTTTTCAAAACGCTGAAATTTAGAATGATTATTATCTCTCTACTAAAGATAAATTCCCGAAGAGCTTTCCTCTTCTATAGTCTATAAATACACATATGAGCATTATGACTCGTGTAACTCATGTGTGACGGGTGAAAGTGGGTTCTCAGATCACAACAAAAGGGCTCTCGCATTGGAACGGATGAGAGTCACCTCAAGGCGCACGAATATCATTGATGTTGCATCTATATTTGTGGGTCCAGATCTTATGGACAGTCTCGTCGAAAAAAGTCGTTTGCGCTGTTGCCCTATGAGCCGTAGGTCGTCACGACAATCGGAAGACAATGCTTCTTCAAAAAGCTTATTCACTTACTTCCTTGTTTCTATTTGTCTCTAATACGTTCTTAACCTCAGTGCTGCCTTATTTTGCTAAGTAAAGCAAAGCTCTTTGATTTAATCCAATCACAAAAATTAAAAATGATAATGGATTGCTTAACTCATGTTTTTCTTCAAATGGTAAGAAGGTTATGAGAAATTTACTCTGATCTCACAAAAGTTCTTGTAAGTTTAGACAGGATGCTCTATGACTACTACATCTATTGTTTGTAATTTTGCATTTGACGTCCTTATAATTATCAAAGAAAGCGGTCATTTATAACCTGGTACTCAATTCATGATCTGGGACAGAGCAAGAACGGTTCAATAAAAAACTTATGTTTGAATATGCTTTTCATGTGGACGGATATTTGTGCCTAAACGGCAATCTTTCTATCTACATGTATGTATGGTGTTGCAATTTCGAGTAAAATCAAGATTTCTCTTTTCTTATTTACTGTGAAGCTGAGATGCTCATCTGCTACCTCGTGAGCTTGCAGGTAAAACCATAATTTATCTGTATGATGCATTCGAATTTTAGTTGCGACAATTTTACTTGAAACAATGTTGTACTCGATTCGAAAGTTTTATATTTAAGTTGCAGATCGCCATTGATTAGGATTGATTTACGTCAGATCTTGTTTTCATTGTGCTGCAGATATGACAAATTGCATTTGAAGCGGGAACGCTTCACCTCATTTCGGTAATGAACTCGATGCGTCAATACTGCGAACGGCTATGTCATTCTGCAGTTGAAATATCTATACTTCATATGAAACGGATGATTAGCTTCTTAATTGGTCGAGACTATAATAAAGGAATAGAACGGAAATGGACATTAAAGCAAGATGCATCCTGGACATGCGTTGTCATGACAACAGCACCTTAATGATGATGGCTTCCAGTGGTTAACAACGGACATCTATAGTCTCATGCAATGAAGGTGCACTTTCAGATATCTATGGTTTAGTGGACCGCTTACCTTGCCAACAAGGTGAAGTAATTTAGTTGACCAATTTCATGGAGTCCACTGGATCACAGAATTAGATTCATCTGCGCACGCTTTGGTTTCCTAGAAAGGAAGAATTGTATGTAACCTTAATACCGAAATGGCACATCACAGAATTAGACAGCTTGCTCCTTCTCGAATGGATAATTCGTGTATGGCTTGCTATTGAAAACGGCAAACAATAAGCCAGGTGTCAGCATAGGACACCAGAGCCAGTAAGAGATGCGTGCGTGCTGTGATATCACTTCGCACACACCAAAACACACAGGATTCAATGTATGAACTACAGTGAGAAATGCCGAGGAGGGATGTGAAATCATCAGGTGAACTAACATTATTGAGAATACTTGTGCGCCATGATCTGAATTTTTCGAATCTAAAGGAATTTTGGCAATCGAAGCACTTTGCTGGAACTCACATTAATCCGCAAGCGACGCACGACTTTTTTCCTATCTCTGTAAGGTGTAAGGAATTCCTTTTTGCCCACTTAATAGGTTCCTCGATGTGCCGTCAATTTCGTATTAATCACACTTCTAGCAAACCGAATCAGATAAACAAAATCTTTAATTCTGTGCACTGGATCGAGACGATGGCGCACGCGCAATTGGACGCGTGTGTGTCTAGTTGCAGCAGTGTGTGTCTACTGTAGTCTCCGTCTTCTTCATAGAAATATACAGCAATATACCTCGAGAATGGAAGTTAAGCCTCATCAGGGACATCTATGATTAATATAAGACTAGCTTACGGGGCGAAAATTTTCGCTACATTTTTAAAAATACCCGTCCAAGCAGTGTTGGTTGCTATGTGAATACTAATGATGCGCTTATGGAAATTCAATGATAGCGTTTAAAGAGATTGTTTTTTTTGTTGAGGTAATTCATGTATTAACACTGACGATGGACTTTTGAGCATTGAAAAGTGTTGAATAAGTCTGTTTTTATGATTTTTAGTAGATCTGCGTAATTTTTGATACAGAATTATGACATAATTTTATATACATCGTAAAAATTTATTTTCACTGACCTAGCTTGGAAAACGAAGCCTTTTGCTACAGAATTTTTGACTGCTCGTAGAACTTCCAAGTATTGTCGTCCGAACATCTCACTAGGAAGCTATTCATTTACTTGACATTCATTAGTTGTTGCACTGCCGCTTTGAGTCAAATTGATCATTTATGTTGCTTAATCGTCGAATATTACCTTTGTCGAATGTCTACGAGATCCAGCACATCTATGATTATTATAAGATATCTGAGGGACGCTCAGCTCCAAGAGCATGTACTGCACTGGAGGCCAGTGACTTTGGTAGATTTGATTAATGACAGTATTTTGTGCATATTTGGATAAAACCGTGAAACAAGTTGTAAACAATTATCCAATACTCTAATACGCGCATTCATACAGGGAATCTCTTGAAAGAAGATTCTGGACCCAGTCAAGAAGAGACTAAGGAATTACAAAACTCCCACAAGAATAAGCGACCGTCAATAACAGCTACAACGGCAACATTAAAATTGTTCACCTACGGCACGTAGCATCAATGACTTTTGGTGTGGATTCTGAACATTTTATACATGTTTCTTTTTTGTGCAATTAGCAGGCTTATTGCAAATAAATTTGCTTACGAAAATCGATTCATCAGTGTTTTTTTGGAGAATTGTTGACTCATGGAAAATTTTTGATAATCTATATTTCCTCTGCCCCAAGGAGTCAAGGACTAAATGATAGCTGTTCAGTGATGATTTTACTTGCTACTACAGTCATTCCAGCAATATGTCCATGCCTTATTCATTGCTATACAAGTAAAAGACATGGTTAAAATCTAAAGAAAATCTACCGATGATGCAATCAGAAACGAGCAAAAAAGGAAATTGAAACGTCAAAGATCAATAATAATTTGATTGGTATAACAAAAGAAAATGTTATACCGATGTCAATATATTTTTATCGCTTCTTGGACATCTGTTGATCATAGATAATCACCTGTGAGGCATTCAAATTATGATCAAAACTCCGACGAACAAATAAAATGTGATTATGATATCAGTGATTCATGAAATGCAAAGATTATATTGAATAAAAAGCAAACCAAGCGGTGATTGGTGACTTTCCACGATTTTAAAGTCCTACCATGTTGGGCAATTCATGAACAGTTTATTACGAAATTCGCATAAATTTCGTCGGTGAATATGAAAACATTCGCGCATCACTGTGATAAAAATAGCCATCAATTTTCGTTTAATGAAAGTTGAGTAATGCAAGACCGGAAATAAATCACACATGTCATATCGCTTCATTGCTCTTGAATTCTCGAATAAAGTCCACCAGTGGTCAAAAATTATTATACAGGAGGAGGTTTTAGATAATACAGTGGGAAAATCAATGAAAAGAGAATGTCACAATTTATTTGAAATTGACCATTGATGACATGCTTGTACGTGTACATGTACACTACACAGGTTTTTCCGACAATTTCTCTGCAAGATTGGGCCGGGCGCATTGATTAGTATGTACAGCAATCAATTCAGTTGGATTCCGATGTATTTTGCAATAATGAAGCGAATTGTTTACACCTTGTTCCATAGTTTTATCCAGATACACACTATCGTCATTAATCAAGTCTACCAAAGTCACTGGCATGGATTTCTATATAGTATATCGGGATGAGACACTACCGATATCTACATACATTAGTAGTCCTGTTTTGAAGACAGTTGATTGTTAAGTATCACGATTATACTTTCTCAAACTGACTTTCAAATGTGTTGTCGATGGTTGTAGCACAAATTGTAGAACCCAAATAGAAAACAAGATCATACTATTTCATTTCATTGTTTCCCAAAAGACGATGAAAGATTCAGGAAAATATTGGCTGAAAAATATTCGAGAATTTGAAGAGGGAATTCGGAATCACATAATAACAAGAACATCTACTCGCACAACTAGTGCATGAATGCTTCTTTATATCATTCCACGAGCTTTACTTATGGTTTTGATAGAAGATAGATTGTGCGTTTCGCAATTGACTGAAGTTGTAGAATTTTCGGGGCCATCCATTTCAATCGTTCTTAACAAACAACTTTGTATAAATCGATCGCTTATTTCAAGAAAAATACATGAGAATTTGCTAGACGACTTCTGCACCTTTCGAATACAGACTTGGACGGATAGCCTATACATCCAGATTTCCATACTGATATGTAATTTTTCATCCAACAATTGACGAATCATTTCAGTACAGAAAATTGAAATGAATGTCCAGTTTCAAATCATCGCGATAAAAGTTCTTGCCAACAGATGCAAAGAAGCTTTTCGAAAACTTTGCATCAATTCTTGTGGATTGGATTTTTTCGGGCTTTCTTTATGCGGATTTTCAATAAATTCCATGCTTTTATGGTCATGTCCATCAGACAGTTTGTTGGTACAATCAAGCCATCTTGAGAAAATACAGAAAATAATCCTGTTCATCTAAGTTGAAGTAGTGTCGGACGAGGTCACTTCTCACTTGATTTGAATCAAATAAGACGAAGGACTACAATTTTAATGATGACTTTTCTGACTATAAATCCATCTAAGCTTTACATATAATGCCTTTATGCTTAAGTTCGAGCTTGTGGGTTCAGGCATCATTGAAAAAATCTCGTGAAAATCCAAATTAATTGATTCTAAGCGATCAGCAGCAGCGTTCAAAGCTTTGGGACACTTCAGAATGCTTAGAAAGGAAATCATTTTGCTCTTTCTGCATCAGTTACATCCTTTACAGATATCAATTTTTTTCCACATGAAGACTATCGATACCAGCTGGAACGGCACTCGAGTCAATTTGTCCGAAGAGGACATATTTAGAACCTCAAAAAAAGATATGAAACACTAATTACACTCAAAGGGTTTTGGTGGACTGGATCATGTCGTAAAATGACTATCCCTCAGGCTAAGAGATTTTGAGACTACCCAAGCTTCTAGCATGACAACAAGGTAACGTTCCAGATAATCAAGTTTACAATCCTGGATTTATTTTATTGGATCGGAATACTCACTTCGCTTATGAAGTCCTATCGTTGTTTTTTTTCATTAATCACGTCAAAAAAACAACGGAAAATTTGGAGCGTTACCAAAATGTCAATGAAGTTGTACGGCTCCAGTGCTTGAATGGCTAATTCGTGTAAGAAATAATGAGTTAAAAGAGCTGAGCTTTTCTATATTCCATTTGAAGTCAAAGCTTTGTTGTACAACACAATTATGTGCCATTTTTAACTGTCTTGACTTTTCGATATAGTAGAGTTCCTTGATATCAGATAACTTTCCTAGAATGGAGTTACTGTAATTGAATCAACTGGAAGCAAAAGGATTAACAAATTCACCGGATTTTAATAGGTTGTTGTGAGAGTAGATGTTCTTATTATTATGTGATTCCGAATTCCCTCTTCAAATTCTCGAATATTTTTCAGCCAATATTTTCCTGAATCTTTCATCGTCTTTTGGGAAACAATGAAATGAAATAGTATGATCTTGTTTTCTATTTGGGTTCTACAATTTGTGCTACAACCATCGACAACACATTTGAAAGTCAGTTTGAGAAAGTATAATCGTGATACTTAACAATCAACTGTCTTCAAAACAGGACTACTAATGTATGTAGATATCGGTAGTGTCTCATCCCGATATACTATATAGAAATCCATGTCACTGGCTTCCAGTCCACTAAATCTGCCGTGCAATGACAAAGTGACTTAAGTGCAATGATGTCAACTTTTCAGGAGAAGCAAAAAACGTTTTTGTTCGCTAATTATGTGTACTTTTGATCATTTTTTTACAAAAGCCAAATAGCATATTGGAGTTGAACACAATAATTTCCCTTGTATTAGTAAAGCGGTGGTTGCCATTGGCAACGAGGAAAAGTCACCAAGTCATTTTATCATTGTACCTTATATATATGTGTTATTGGACTTACAATGACAAAAAGGCTTAAGTGTATTTACGTCGTTCTGTCATTGTGCATTTATTAAATAAAAACTATAAACAATGACAAAGTGATTTAATTATGTATTAATTGAATTCTGATTAAATCTTCTGAGTATAAACCATTACCATGTTTGATTAATGACCTGAGAACCTACCTGTAACCATCGCTTCGGCACACACCGCCAGATGCTAAGGCCGGTTATCACTGAATTTAGAATTGAATGAATTATGGTTGAATCTTTTAAGTGTTAACCCTTACCAGGACTGACTAAGGACTTGTGAACCTAACTATAATTTCCGCTTGTGCACAGACCACCCACCAGATTCTAGGCCCCAGTCATCACTGAATTTCGAATTGAATGAATTCTGATTGAATCTTTTAAGCGTAAATCCTTGCTAGGACTGACTAAGGACCTTCGTAGGCCCCCTGCCTACAATTCATATGCTTACAAATTCCAGACATTGTAAAATAAATATTTTGATTTAGGCAATCTAGCCTGATTCATCGATGTAGTTAGTAGTAAGTAAAACTCCACTTCTGGACCGCGCAAGATGGCCGCCATCGAAAAATGGTCGCTGACGTCCCCCCCTCTGGAACGACAGAGTGTCGTGGTGGTTTTGGGCGACCGCCAGGTTTTGTCTTGAGGCTATAGTGTGTGATGTTTTTCGTGCAATCTGCTGAATGTTGGGTTGTAAAATGGGCTGTTTCGAGTGGAAGCAGTGCTCGGATGTGAAAACGGAGGCCAGATTTGGATTCAGCGTGAAATTCTGCATCGGTATGGTGAATTTGAAAGCAATCGGAGAGAAAAAATTTTCGCTGACGTTCCCCCCCCCCAGCACCGACCTTCCAACTTTGCTTCTAGTGGACGGATTTTGCCGTGCAATAGCTCGTTTGAAAGCTAAGAGTGAGACAAATTCACTGAAAGAATCGGCTTGTTCATATCTGTCTTCGTTTAGATGTGAGACGCCATTTAAGATTTTGGGACATTGGCGAAAAACGACAGAGTTAGAATTTCCCAAGAAACAGCTCCAGCGGGCGAACGAAGGCTCGGATTGGTAAACGGAGGCCAGATTTGGAATCAGCTTGATGTTATTGTCCAATGAGGATCATCATTCAATGAGAATCAAGCATTTCTATATAAATAGCGAGCCTTCCACAGTGAGAATCATTCCATCGTTGAATCACACGAGTGACGGACGCACATTCTCTCTCTCTATTCTATTATCCAACTAAAATGGTAAGTCGCTACTTCCCTCCCTCTCCTCCCTTGAACGTAAACTTAATACAATCTTTTTCATTTTCAGGCATCTACTCCATCTGCTGCACTAGTAGGACAAAATGGCGGTCAAACGTTACATGGTTCGCTACGATCAGATCATCTACAACTGAGGCCAGTGGAAGAAACAACCAAGGTACATAATCCTACACCGCTACAGCGTAAATTTAAACAAGTCTTGCGTTATGACGATCATAGCGTAGTACTCCAAACGGGAATGCTCCCTTCCACGGATGTCAAGATAATGCACAATCAGTATGGGGACTACATACTGATCCCCGTGGTCCGTACATTCGCCACCAACTTGATATTATTGAGGAGTACGTGACATTAAATATGGACATTCCTACTCCTCTTGCTCAAGAGTGGAAGGCGAGAGATGACAAGGATACTCCCTATAGAAAGATTTAGGATGGTAATCACATTTGCCTACCGGTATCACATTGGTGTACTTACTATAAGAAGGAGGGAGATCAATCAATACCCATCAGATGTGATGAGCTCGGAGAAGGTACTTGGGATATCCTTTTCAAAGTGAATGGGCTATATTATGGTCGGCACAAGGATAATAAAATAGCCTCGCTCTCCATGCATATGGAATCCATCCTATATATTCCAAAACCACCCAACGTGGACGACATAATTGATCAAATCCTTAACAGCAGTGGTACGAAGCGCAAGTCGGAGAAGAATGCTACATCAAAACGCAAATCAAAGAAGGAGAATTACTAGTCCTTTCCTAACTCTACCCTATGACAATTCGCTTATGTGCTTTGAGTGTCGTAGTCGTGGTCTTATTAGATACATTTTACTTCTTCGTTGCCATCATATCATTTGTGTATTTTGTCGTGAAAAGCATCGATGTAATTCTTCATTTTGTAAATCATTTTGTAATTTTTCTAATGTTATAGAACGTTTCCTTAGATGTGTAAATTTCCGTTTTCGGCTTCTATCATCATTTTTATGGATTGAGGGTGAACCTGTACAGGAGCTCAGTGCTATTGCTATGAACAATTGGAGATATCAGATTGTTAGTGTCTATCATCAACATGCCAACTGCGATCCCAATGTTGATCAATGGGCGAGAAAACACATTCATGGACTTAATCTGAAATATATGCAAGACTATGGCTTTTCTTGTGAGAGTGCTCTTCTTATTGACTTTAAACGATGGTTAGCTGCTTTCAATGTTATACGCATCTTTTGTAATAATCCTGGTAAGGAGAGGAAAGTATTTCCCAATCTAATCATTGATGACATTTTGCTCCCACCTTGGGATAGTAGAGTGAATCAACACTACCATGAAGTCACGAAACGTTTTAAGGATTAGTGTGTTCCTATTTTGTCTGTTCGTTGTAGTAGCTACGTTCATAACCAATGCTTCTTTCCTCCTTACCTCAACACTGCCAAAGTCCTGCATGGTTATCATTGCTCGCTGTATGATAGTTACCAGCTGTATCTATTTTATCTCTTTCAAACCATTGATTTATAATGCATGCTTGTTACTATTATTCAATAAATGTTACTATGAGAAGAGTTGTTTTCATGCAATGGATGGGTTAGATAAAGGGCGATCATGTCTTTCTCAAACGACTGCGGAACATTACATTTTCATAGGCAAAGTTTAAAAGGAGCTGTTCAAGATTATGTGATAAATTTTCATAAAGATGAGACCGACATCGAAGCAGTGGTTGATGATGCTAGCACTCTATTTCTAGAGTTAATGAATACATTCTCTGATAGCATTGTCATGGCGCGATTAGTTGCGAAAATTAAGTTTAGTCATTTTGGAAAGGAAGAGGTGGAAAGTCGCTCTTTCCATTTTGCGTCTTATTCAATGGAAGTGGTAGATCACCCCGAAGAATTTTTTAAAAGACATATGATAAAAATTGCTGAACGTCTTAACGCATTTAACCATCATGGCAGCAGTCTAGTGATTGAAGCGATTTCAGATATTCACATTCAACTTTCCATAAAGAAAAATTGAAAATGCAGTGGTACTTGATTGTAGCACAACTGGTTTTCGAGCTATGTCTGCTCACTCTCGAAGTATATTCCTTCTGTACATGCGTCTATTATTTAGAAAAGGCTAGCAAATTCATATCTTCAAAAATACTTGCTATAGACATCAGTAACCGTGAAACTATGTGTTGTGATGTATGTAAGCGAAAGGATGGAATTGAAAAGCGCATCTTCAAGAGATGTAAGCACGCTTTTTGTCAACGCTGTTTCATACGTAATTGCATTGAACTTTGCAAATGTAACCACTGTGATATTGCTCATTTCGAGTGTCACTTATGCCGCAATAGTTAGTACCTATGCAAATGTGGTAAAGATAGGTTTTAGCAAAGACTAACACGAAAAATGGCGAAACGTAAAAGTCAAAAGTCTTCAAAGTTTTCTTCAGCCATTCAAGCTCTCCGACGAATGAAAGCAAATCAGCGATACAATGCTATACGACATGCTAACGATAAATTCATTCATGAAATCATTTCTCATGTGAGGAAGTTGAGGACGAAGAAATTAGCGCCAAAACAACGAAAGTTACTTAAGCGATATGCGACGAAATTGCGTTTCATCTCCAATCCTAAAGTCACCCTTCAAAGAAAGAGGAAAACTCTAACACAAAAGGGCGGTTTCCTTTCAGCAATACTTCCAATGTTAGCTCCTACCGTGGGTAACCTATTGGGAAATATCTTTGGCTCTAAGCGTTAATTATGCAAATGTTGAGTCTCAAAGTAATAAAATGGATTTCAGACTTCAATGCGATAAAGTTCTGACTGTATCAGGTCCATCTCATGCAGGTAAAACTGTTTTCACGCTGAATTTATTGGATAAAAGAAGGGAGTTGTTTAAGGAACCTATCAATCGAGTGATTTGGTGTTATGGTATTTATCAACCGTCGCTGTTTCAGGAATTGCAAAGTCGCAACTTTATTCGACATGAAGGAATTATTGCAGTGGATAAACTTCAGTCTAATGATGTTGTTGTATTGGATGATTTATTAAAAGAAAGTAAGAATTCAAAAGATGTTACAGATATGTTCACTCGCGCAGCACATCATAAAAGGTGCTTTATCATCTATATCACACAAAATTTGTTTCCTGATGGAAAAGAAGCTCGTACACGAAACCTGAATACACACTATTATGCTATTTTCAAGAATCCGCGAGATAAAAGTCAATTTGAAATTTTAGCGCGACAAGTTGCACCCAGAGGATCAAAAGCCTTAATTGAAATTTTTCAAGCAGATACTGAAAAACCACACGGTTACTTATTCATTGACTTTACGCAAGAGTGTCCGGAAGAATTTAGATTTCGAAGTGATATTTTGAAAACTCCCATGATTATCTACAAACTATGAGTTCTTATTCTCGCATGGTTGTTATTCCTCAGGATGAATATGTACAATTGACTGCCATGCAGCAAGTAAAGCAACCTCTTGCAAATCAAATGTATAGGAAAGAAATAGATTATCAGCAAAATGTTCACATCAAAGATCCACATCGTGCTGTATTATTACAATCGGAAACTGTTGAGCAATTGAAAAACTTGAAGAATAAGATGCGTGACTCTGTATCGACTGCTACACCTTTAGCATCTCGCGCACATGCCATATCTCTTTTCAAAAGTATTGAGCCCCATCTCAATGTAAATGATAGAGGAGAAATCATTACAGATGAAAATAAAGTGATTGATGCTTCACGTTATGAAGACTTGATTCAGTATGCGACACGTAGAAATCGCCGTCAGGGCTATGTTCCACCTGGTTGGTCATACTTTCTTAAACTATTGAAAAAGCATAATGTACCAAAATTTGCTTTGAATAATGAGACATTGAAAGAACTTGATTCAACAGTGGCTACTGCTCCAATGCTTCAGACGATGAAAATGCCAACAAATTGGTTTAAGACGTCACCTGCTACATCCCCTCCCACACTCACTAAGCAAACAAGAGGAAGAACTCGACGTAGATCTACGCCACCACTAAAACTAGTAAAAGGAAAACGTAAAACAGCTCCTCCCAAGAAATACATGTTCTCAGACTATTAATATGAAGCAGATGTGTTGCTTGCCATGTAATGAGCCGCCAGAGGTGAATGTCGTTGTCACTTGCACTTGCTGCGCCAGCTCTCACAATGAAACCCCTAAGCAATGTGAACACGATCGCAAAACCGCTAAAGCTAAATGCTGCAGTTGTTGTAAATGTAGAAAGGCACGAAAACAAAAAGATGAGAAGGAGGAAAAAGAGTCAGTCGTCATCGACTGAACGTTTGAAGTCAATCTATTATGATGTAAAACATCCGGCAGGATTTGCATCTATCAAGAAATTATCAAAAGCGAGTGGTCTTCCACAATCACAAGTGAAACGATGGTTAAAGGGTCAGGCTACCTATACACTCCACAAACAAGCGAAAAAGAAGTACCGCACCCGCCATTATATTGTTCATGACATCGATGAACAGTGGCAAGCAGATTTGTGTGATGTTGCCTCCATTTCAAAACATAACTCGGGCAATAATTTTATTTTAACCGTCATTGATATTTTCTCGCGTTATGCGTGGGCTCAACCTTTAAAAACTAAAGAAGGGAAAGGAGTAGCAAAAGCATTCCAAACAATTTTTCGAGAAGGTCGCATTCCAAAAAGAATTCAGAGTGATCAAGGAAAAGAGTTTGAAAATCAGCATGTGAGAAGATTATTTGAGAGGCATGACATTGAGTTGTTTAGTGTAAAGAGTGCTTATAAAGCTGCACTCGTTGAACGTTTTAATCGCACATTAAAAAATCGCTTGTGGCGACATTTTACTGCCAACTTGACACAAAATTGGACAAAGGTTCTACAAGATACACTCCATGCCTACAATCACTCTATCCATCGTTCTATTGGACTCAGACCAGTAGATGTAAATGCTGACAATGTAGATAAAGTGCGCGAATCATTCCAACGTAAACGCACTCATGTGAAAAGTGATGTGAAAATTGGTGATAAAGTTCGTATCTCAAAAGTGAAAAGTGTTTTTGCTAAAGGGTACCTTCCGAATTGGACAGAGGAGGTATTTACAGTATCAAGGATTAATCAAAAAGACTCTCCCACCACCTACAAGTTGAAAGATTACGATAATGAAGAAATTGAGGGTAGCTTTTACCGCGATGAGATTGAGGTAGTCACTGAAAGTGAAACATATTTGGTAGAGAAAATCATTCGATGTAAAAAACGACAAGTTGAAGAATGGTGTCTTGTTAAATGGACTGGTTATCCTTCAAGTATGAACTCTTGGATGCGTCGTGCCGACATCTTTCATCTAAGTGATCGACAGTGATTCATGCAAAGTTGTAACTAACAATGTTTAGGGTTTGAGCTATGAATCCAACTGCCTCATTTTATTCACGACCCTCCTATGTAAGTAGTGGAGGACAAATTTACAGCGGCGCTCGCCGCCAACGTGGAGGTAGCATACTTGGTGCACTGAAATCTGTTGTAGCACCTCTCATATCCAATGTCGGTAGATCTTTAAAACGAAATGTTTTAAGTAATGCCGTTGGCTTTGCTGGTGATGTTGCTAGTGATCTTTCCAGAGGTAGAAGTTTTAAGAGCAGTTTGTTGAATCGTGGGAAGGAACGTGGTTTAAAAACATTGAAGCAGACCTTTGCTGGTGTTACTCAAGGAAAGAAATCACCTAAACGAATGAATAAAGGAAGGAGGAAACATCGCGGAGCTGGTAAGGTGCGATCTTCAGTCAAAAGGCATTCACGCAAACGTCGCAGAGGCTCTAATCATTCATCAGGCGCTAAACGACGACGCTGCTATAACTTCTAATCATGGAGTGTAAAACTTCCGGTTTTTGTTTGTTTGATCAACAAGCCATACAGACAGAGATTCTTAGTTCAAGTATTGTAGATTATCATCCTCGAACAGCTGAGAATGCTGGCCCCATTGAATTTGTTATTCCTGGTGGTAGTGATGACTACATAGATTTGAGTTATGCGATGGTTGATTTGAGGTTTAGAATTCAGCAAGCAGATGGAACTGCTATTGACGATACACATAAAGTTGGACTGAACAATTTACCATTGACTACATTACTTCGCGATGTTTCTCTAACGATTGGAGAGCAGAAGGTGGAAGGTGGTCAAAGCGATTATCCCTATAAATCATATTTCAATCATGTATCACAGTTTCATCCAGCAGCACAAAAAAGTCATATGGAAGCCATGGGATGGTACAGAGATGAAGCAAGAAAATTTGATGCTGAAGCAAACAGTGGCTTTGTAAAGCGATCTGCCATGATTAAAGATAGTAAAGTATGTCAGCTATATGGTCCGCTGAATTTAGACTTCTTTAGACAGTCAAAGTTTTTGCTCTGTAATACCAGCATGCGACTCAAGCTGACATTGAATAAGCCTGAATTTGCGCTGAATGCATTTGCTAAAGTTGACAATTTTAGAATTCATGTGGAAGATATTGCACTTTACATTCGTCGAGTAGTACCGAATCCAAGTGTCATTAGAGGACATGCTGAAGGTCTTAACCGCCAAAATGCCATTTACTCCGTTCAGCATACAAAGCTTCTCACCTTTACAATTCCGAAAGATCAAAAGAGTTTCATGAAAGATGGCCTCTTTCCATCGGAAGCACCGAAGCTCCTCATGGTGGCAATGGTTGAAAATGATGGTTTTAATGGTAATATAAAGAAGAATCCTTTCAATTTTAAACACAATCAGTTAAGTGAAATTGCTTTACGTGTTAATGGTGTGAGTCATCCTGGTCCACCCTACAAACCAGATTTTGCTGCGGATTAATTTATGCGCAGTTATGTTGATTTTATGGATGTCTTTGGCTTTTACAATACGGATGACACCAACGGACTCACTATGAAAGAGTTTAAGAGTGGATATACTATTTATGCATTTGATTTGACTGCTGACAGCGATATTAGTGCCCCCTATCGTCAAGCGAACGTGCCTCATAATATTCGTTTGGATTTGACGTTCAAAAGAACACTACCTGAGACGATCAATGTATTAATTTATGCAGTCTTCGATTCAAATATTGAAATTACAAAGTATCGTGACGTGATTCTTCAGTATAATCGTTAATGAGTTGGTTGACTGCTGACGATATTAAAACTAAAGTACAGCGTAATGCAGACGAAGCGACGTTGAAAGCTTTCGATAATGTCTATTCGCTCGATACCTTACCACCTGCAGTAAATCACTATCCCATCTGTATTGTGCTAAACACTCATTCGCAGAATTTAGGTGGTGAGCATTGGAAAGCGATCTTTATTGGAGAAGACCGACGTGGTGAACTATTTGACTCTCTTGCTCAACCTCCAAATATACCAACACAGCAGTGGTTGAGAAAACATACGCGTCAATATCAGCGAAATGAACGCATACTACAACATCCACTTTCATCAACGTGTGGTGCTTTTGTACTGTACTTCATCTTAAAACGTTTACATGTATCTCGATTTGTATCTGTTATTCAAAACTTTTCATGTAATCCATCCTCTAATGAAAAAATGATTTGTAAGTTCTATCATGATTTGAAATAAAAACATCATGTTGGAAAAATTGTTTTTTATTTTACAATCCGCTGGGTACGTACATACTCGATGAGATAGTCTAGGATCACATTTGCTTGTACATGAGATTTTAGTCCAGTAATGATCACTTTACTATTATGAAAGATTGCCACATGCACAGGTAACCAACAACTAATGAGAGCTGCAGGAAAAAGTTCGGGTTCATAACACAAATTGTAACTGCTGGTACGAATCTTCAAAAATGATACACTTTCACTCAATTGAGTAGGGATCACCATATTGTCCACAGTCAGATTCGACATCACACACCTCTCCCTCTTCCATATCCGACGTAGTAGTCTTTGTAGCTCTAAGCGCATTGACTGCGCCGATGAATGAGAAAGGGCGCCGAGAGTCTGTACAGTCCCATTTGGGAAGAGTTGAAGATTCCGTGAATTGGTCATCTTCACCACTAACATTTGAGGTCGGCCCGGGTAATACTTGCTGTTTGGAAGGTGTTGGTGTAATGTTGTGAGATCGATTTTGGTGTAGAGTCTGAAGCGACGGAGAATGTTGACGATGGTGTAGCGATGGCGCTTCATGATGAAAGAATGAGTAAATTGAGCGATGTACCTTCCTTTTATACTTTCCCAACTACCTTGATGAAATGTGAAGTTAGTATGAAGTTGGGAATGATAGAGTTGAATTCGCCGTTTGTTGACGCGCAGCCAGATGCGATTTCCAATACGTGAATGTCTTTTCATATAGAAGTATTTCAAATCCTTCATGATATGATGTAGAGATTGAAAATGACGATAAGATAAAGCAAACTCTCTTCTCACATTTCCAGTTGAATCTTTGAAATAGACGTTTCGATCATGATCTGTTTCAATACATTGTAGGGAATCTAATTTCCAACTCATGGTGCGTGGTAGTCATGTCTGATTAAGATTTGCATAGTAGGGCGATGAACTCACGACGAATAAATGTCATGATGGAGCGATGTATGTATCTTCTATACTTCTCCCAATTGTATTTGCGAAATGAGAAACAGTTTGCGGAATGAGAATGGCAGATTTGAATTTCATTTCTGTAATGTTGAAGCCAAACTTGATCACCCAAGGAGATGAATCTTAATGTTTCAAAATATTCCAAATCCCTCATGATATCATTGAGGTTGACAAATTGTCGCCATGTTAATGTAATTCCTCTTGATGTATGACCATGAGAATTTTTGAAATGTACGTTTCCATCACGATCAACTCTGATATATTGTAGAGAGTCCAAAATCCAAGTCTTCATGATGTTATGCAAAGTCGCAGATCAGCAATATAAAAATGTCGTTTTATCATATTTTGCTTAGCAATGCGGCTACAAATAGATTTGCTAGTAATCGAGCCGCACTCTTTTCTACTCCCATTGATCATACACAACATCTAAATGGAAATTGGGAAGTGGGTGTCACTCAACTTGTCTATAGCAACTGTGTCTATACTTTTGATCATGAGGTGATGACTATTAATATGAGACGCACAGCTGCTTACCAATGTGAAAAGGGCTGCCGAGTATACATTCCACAGTGGCCAAAGAAAGATCTCTTATCATGTAAAAAGTTTATATATGATTTCTTGAATAAAGCGTGTAAACATATTGTCCAATTTACTCCGCACAATGATGATCATAATTATGTACATCATGTAGTTGAGAAAGATTGGATTGTTGGTTTAAGTCCAAGTTTAAGAAATGACTTAGGTTACCTCGCTAGCGCCTTAACAAGCTATGATAATTTTAACGTTAATTACCTCATAAGTGGTCATAAACAGTTAATATATCGAGAGGAAGCTTATTATGTAGATCTTATTCCAAGAAATGAGAAGACGTTGGTGAAGAAGATTGTGATTAAGCCAAGAAAGACAAACATGACTCCTGAAACATTATTGAAGAAATTTAATTATCTCCTTCGAGTTGATGGTAAACAAGTGGCAACATTGACTTATATCAAATCATCTAATCATATTGCAATAAGTAAATTAAATGATAATGATCTAGTATTAGTTTGTTCAAAAGATTTTCATCAGTTCTTACGACATCGTTCTGCAGCTGTTCATGGAAAATTTGATATGCAACATTTACCATGTGAAAGGTCAAATCAATTTGATACAGAATGGACCGTATCTTTATACAGAAAGTGTGTAGAGCCTTTAGGTGGTATCTTACATGAAACAAGAGTGTTGATGCCTCGCATTATTACTTCAGTTAAATTGGTTGTAGATTATTTAAATGAAGTGATTAATGAGCAACATATTTCATTTTCTGAAAAAGAAGGTACTTTGTCTCTCACTATAAGTGGAAAAGGTATTGAACTAATTATGGATAAAACTCTAATGGACATTTTGGGTTTTGATCAAAATATCTTTAAAAGTGGTACTGTAACCAAAGCTAGCGCAGACATGTCGCTATCGCGTCGTATTAACTATTTTCAGATATATTCCAATATTGGTGAAGATGTACGTGTGGGAGATGTTGAAGCTCCATTGCTAGCAATGATACCATACCAGCCAAAAAGCTGCAGTATTTTATCTGAGCATACTTTCAAGAAAGTGCATTATACAAAGCTGAAATCAAACTACATCCCACAAATTGATATTGCAATTTATGACGATGCTGGTGCGTTGATTCCTTTTCATAAAGATGCTGTGACAAGTATCACACTCCATTTCCGAATGAAGAGTTAATGCAAAAGTATGCTAATATATTTTTTCCAATGTGAATAATATGGAAAGTGAAAATAAGGACTCGTTTCTAATCTACTTACCCAGTAATGCTTCTATGAATAAATTTCCCAAAAATAAACCATCAGACTATCGAGTAGAATTAAATCGCCCACTGCATTTAGAAGGTGAATGGGAGGTTGGCGTTTCTAGTATTTGCTATGATAGCAATATTCAGAATGTGAATGATTTGGAAGAAATGATATTGACTCCTCGCACCCATGATGGAATAACGATGAATAATGCATTCCAGTTCCCATACAATTTAACATCAGATGGAAAGTGGAACTATGAATGGATTCAGATAAAATCAGATTATTATGAACCATTTGGGAATGAGAAAATTATTAAGGCATTCAACAGTGGTAATACTTCCATCATGAAGAATAAGGATCAGAAAGCTTATGAGTTTACTATCTATCATTGGAGTGGGAGACAGTTCCTTCGCTTTCATTCTTTTACTAAAGGTCTTACACTGAGGTTGGATAATGAATTCTATCCACATCGCGGTTTTGGCCATGGACTACATCTAACGTCAATCGCTACTGCAAATGTTAAAAAAGTTTATTCAAATCGAATCAACAAATTTCATTATAGATTTAAAATATTTGATGAAGATGTTGTAGAATGTGAAGAACGCATCATTTTGAAAAAGCGTGGTGTTCAACCTTTATCACTTATTGAGTTAGTAAAACGATGGAATGAGACTGTGGGTAAGAAGTATGGAGAGAAAATTATGGCGGACAAAAATAAGTTGGTTATTCAGAAATATAATGACAAACTTACAGTTTATTTCTCTCCAACCTTGCGTCATTTTGTAAGACATCCAACACCTATTATTGGAAGCGGTCTGGTGTATGGTTCTCATGAATATCACACTAAAGCTGATTCAGTTAATGATGAATGGTGGGTGGACATCTATGGTGATCGCATCAAGAAAATTTACCAGTCTTATGAAGAATCTAAAGTTGCTATCAATATAATGCCGCGTCTATATCATACAGTTGAAAGCTTCATTCATGTAGTAAATCCTTATATACAACAGAAGTTGAAGCATGTGATGAAAAGTAAATATGATTTAAAGACACACCACATTTCGTTTTCAATTGAAAATCAACGCGTTGTTCTGAAACTGGGTGATGACATTCAATGTCAATTGAGTAAAAATTTGAAAAAACTTTTTGGTTTTTCAATGCTACAAACTGTGTTTACTGCTGCGCATACGATTGGTATAGAAACACCAATGACACTTGATAAACATGAACAGCACCTTTACATTCAAAGTGATTTGATTCTACCTATTTCTGTTGGTGAGAAAAAAGAATACATTTTACGTGATTTCATTCATGATAAAGACGCTTCATATGGAATAGTCGAGAAGATGTTTGAATCTATTTTCTATCATCCCGTCGTCAAACAAACTATACCCTCTATTACTATCAAAATTACCAATGGTTTACAAGAGTGCATCCATGTGAAAGATACTAAATCCCTCGTAACTTTAGTGTTTCGGAAAACAAAGTGAAGTCATTGTGATATGTTTATTGAAATAAAAATATGTATATGAAAAAGTCTCTTCACAGATATAGGGGAATGAGCTGACTGTAGGCATATATTCAATATATATTCATATATTCTTAGGAAGAAACGATCTCATGCGATACATAAAACAACCATGTATATCTACAAAAAGCAACATCAAAATACTGAGTTAAGGTTGATTATGTCAATACATCTCCTGAATGTGGTAGCGTGAGTTTTATTCTTTTGGGTGGAGTTATATTTGTGTCAGGATGTCCATGTGGAAGAGATGTGTTATGTCCTATCCAACACCTCTTATCTTCCCATGCTGAAAGTGCTCGTTTCTTGAACGTGTACGTTTTCACAGTATGAACTTGAGATTTTAAGATTGTCATACTGACAAACGTTATAGTTTTATTTTTATAGGCCTTCTTATAGGACCGATGTTTCATTTTGTGAACAATGGATTTTGATATACCTTTAGCACGCTTAATACTATCTGCACATTCTTTTAATTTCATGGAATACATTTTAGGACGGAGGAGAATCATTTCATCTATTTCCTTTCCTACTGTTTCATCCTTAAAACAACCAAGTTTGGCTTTATTCTGTATGGAATAGAGTGGATGAGTGGGATTGTAGTTAGATGTGTCGAAACATTTTTATAATGACTTACCTACTTCATTAAAGTTTAAATCTTTTGAGTGGTAATTCCTAAAAAGAAACTATCTGTATCACCACCCAGCAAGCGAACCTCTTTTACGAGAGGGCATGGTTTTAATATTTTGTAGAAGAGTTGATACATTTCAAGCTTGGAATAATCTAAAACGGCTTGCCCAATATAGATGGGTTTGCACAACTCAACTTCAGATTTTATCATTTTAACACCTACAAGATCCTCATCGATGATGTCTCTATCAATGAAAAGAGGTGATGAGGTCAATTTGTGATATTTTTGTTCATCAACGACTAGTTTGTAGTTCATACGTTTTCTAACATCCTCCATGGTCTTTCCGAAAAGACTGTTATTCTTATATTTATAAAAATCCTTTTCAAAATTATTTTGGGCGAGTGCACGTTTTTGACTGTTACTATCTATGTAGGGTTTGAGGAAGGCTTTCTGTCTAAATTTGATAATGCGGTGAACTGACTTTAGAAGCATGCCCATTTCTAAATAGAATTTTAGTATGCAGAAGTGCACGAGATAATTTTTCTTATCATATTGGGTGAGTAAAAGTTTGCGGCATGGTTTGTACCTTGGCTGTCCTTGGCTGTTAAGTTATTATGAAATTGTGACATGAATGGTGAAAACATATCTTCAGTCACTTCACCAGATTCAGGTGCGAGTGGGAAATCAGCAGTTTTACTTTTAATACTATTTGGATAAATCAAATCCACTTCAAAATAATATCCCCAATCACCTTCATCTGGAATCTTCAGAATGTTTGAAGGGTTGGAGTAATACGTAAGCTCATCTTGATTTAACCAACTAAACTCGGAATGAGGTAGTGGTTTAGACAGTGAACTGCCATATAAATTATTTTGGTCATAGTACTTTAGGTGGATATGATCATTACCTACTGTTTTAGATTTTATGTGATGTTTATTCACAAATGTGAGACCACCGCGTATTCCGCGCTCAAATATGTTATACATCTCCGGGTCTTGTAAGAGATGGATGGTCTCACCAGTCATTTTAAAGGCTGATTTAAAGGACATGGCTGGTAGACTGACAAAGTGGACAGGATCTAATTTGTCTTCTTCTAATTCCACTCGTCGAAATTCCTGAAAGACATCAGCCAGCAAAATGACATCTAATTCTAAGTAAGCGATCATATAATCGCCAAACGTTTTACAATCAAATTTTAACCATGCCTCTTGAGCATGTTCATAGTCCTCTACTGGACAATCTTGACCCGTCAAATCGTTTTGGAATTTGTCAATGGAAGGAAGGGTTGTTTCATTTAGTTTAGACATTGAGCAAAAATACGCATAGGGAAAGACTCCTTTGCGAGTGATTATTTCATCCGTTAAGTTTGGATAGTGTTTCTTCAAAGTTTGACTATGGGGAAGAAACTTGAGATTACGAACGAGAGAAGCTAGTGACGCTGACATGAATTGGAATGAATCTAAAAATTTTATTTCGAAGAAGACTGTCTTATTTTCTTTAGTTTTATCTACTGGTACTTTTGCTGTCATTGCCATGAATTTTTCCCTCGTTTGCGCTATTACATTAAACTGCCACGATTTCATCTGGCTCAACCCTCCTTTTATGAGCATATGACTGTCATATCCCTTAAAGTTATGAAAAATGACGGGTAGTGCACGACGTCTCAACCTAAGTGAAAAGTTACATTTGGAGCAGAGTGCGTTTCTAAATTTACCAGTGATGTGATCATGATCACGCACTTTCTTAATTTTATCGTCATCAAACGTTTTATGACATTTAGGGCACGATGTGCAACTTTCAAATTTTTGTTTGTCTTCATCTGACATATGTAGTGACTTACGCTGCAATTGGGAATCATATGATTGTTGAAATTTAGCAGCTTTATCGAGAAATTCTAGAAATTTTGAAATGCAATCTTCACCTTGCCAAGTATGCATTTTGTTTTGTCTATTCCTAAAGTGGTCATGCCATACTTCATAGCAGGATATGGCTGCTGGCTTGTGGATGATATCATCAATGTAGCATTCTATGTCTGCGTAAATGACACGCAGGGGACTTAATTCGTCACCATTATCCCTATGTGAAAATATTTTATCTTTGGGCATGCGTTCCATTTGTAATTTACCTCGCTTGCACCATTCATAGTGAGTTTCAAATTTATCTTTACTCCAAAAGGAGCGGATGCAGCGGTCGCATACAAAATGTTCACCTCTTTTAGAGTGCCCCAAGTGAGTGTACAAGCGAGAGATTTTGGGAATACCACAGTAGTGCCATTCCTCGCTATCATCTTGTTTTACTAATAAGAGGTTGACTACACGTTCATAACAAGTTGAACGTGAATTATAGCGGGCACCCTTCAACCCCTTCTCCCACACGTGAACGACAATTTTAATCTGATTATGTTTTTCGAACGTTTCTACATCTTTGATTTTCATGTTGTTACTATCACAACCTTCAAAGTCTAGTTCATCCTCCCACTGTCTATAGCTGTAGGTGCGATCTCGATGCGTGTTGATATCACTATAGTGAAGGATGGATAGGACTGCATATTTGAAACACTGTGATTTACAATCGACATTGATGACAGCTTTCTTATTATACAACGTTTTTGGTAGTTTAAATGTGCCTCGAGCTGCATGACTTTCTAATAGGGAAATTTTGAATATGGCTGAGTCCACACCATCAAAAATGAGAGCGCTGTCGCGTTGATTGAATTTATCTACATTTGATTTTAAACATTGAATGTGAAAATTTAGCCAAGACTCGCAGTCTACAACTTCGGTTGCGGAAGAGGAAGGAACATGAAACTGTATTCTCTCCGTCACTTGACCCGTTTGAAAATCTATCTTAATATATTTTAGTTTAAGGTAGATGAGCGCCTTCATTCTAAAATTGTCTAAATTGTTGAAGAGCGCTTCGATAATGTTAGAATTTTGAAGGAGCCACTCAGGAAAATCTACTATTTGAGTATTGGACTCCATGCAGTAGACGCGTACTAAATTATTATGTGAAACATTAATGAGGGAGATGGTGGAGGTACCGTTGGTGTAGTGATCATTTGCATGCGTGTGTTGAAGTCTGTGCGAAGATCGCTGAAAGTGACTATCAAAAGAAAGAGGGCACAAATCGGAAGGAAAGGAGATGTCATCGTCAGAATCAACTTCACCTCCGGAGATTGACGCCGCTTTGCGTTGACACACACGTTGTTTGATGTGTCGAAGGAGACTGTGCTTCCTTGTAAACATATGTCCGCAGTCGGCACATTCCCACTCGTTGCCTTGTCGCGAGAGTCCTGAGCTGGAACTCACATCACCTGAAAGAGAAATCATTCTATCATCTCTGTTCAAGTCTCAGTGTATTGTTACAACCTACTTTGACTCAACAACTCTAAACTTTCCTCGAGAAGGGAGGGCGTTGGTGATGAAGTTGATGCCTGAAATTGAGGAAGATGCTATTAGCCACACGTTTGAGGGAGATGAGTGAAGAAATTTTCAACTTACCATTTCAACGAAATCAAGTTTAAGGTTGATACTTCAACAAGATAGAGACTTCACTTAAATTTGGAATTCACGAGAGAGCAGTTCCTTGTACGCCTCAAATATAGAATTCGCCAGAGAACACTTCACTTATATGTTACAAAGACAGAGTGAAATGACACGAATGTCACTTTACATATATACTTTCATATTCATCATTCATTGGCTGTTCATTCTGATTGGTTGCTTGTTGATACTTAAGAATTAGAAAACATTTCAAAGTTATTATTCACAGTCAACATGACAAGCCCTCCGACAACACCAAACACAAAATTCTCTTCTCCATGCTCAATACTAAAGGCGCTCGTTGCACCAAACGCTCCAATGAAGGGGAAGATGGAGAAGGTGTACCGACTGGACAATATCAGAAAGTTGTCATTGCCAGCGGACGACGAAGAGAGTGTATGTGAGAAGGAGTGTCCCGACTTAACAGGCGTGAGGTGGAAGTATCTCCAGTACGATACTGACGATGTGATGGAGATCACCAGCACCAAATTCCTCCACCAATTATGGGAGTGGTACACCCTTAACTCCCAGCCACGAACTATGGCGGAGTGGGAGTATATCGACAAAGTGAGACTCGCAGTGGAAGAACGATTAAAGCAAGTGAACTGTTTTTGTTATCTATGTGAAGCCAGACTCTGGGACGATATTGACGATGAAGACCTTTTGAAATACATGCCATAATAAATTTTTATTTCGTATTATCTTTGCTTTCATACTGACTTACTTGAATGGGGCTTCAGTGGATGATTTAACCATGTATACTTTTTCATTTGGAAATAGTAGCACGCTTAGTTTAACTTGTAAATCTTATAACATTTCATATGGGCGATGATGGTAGATGAAATAGTGTTAAATAAAATTAAGATAGCGTACACTTCTGATACAGGGATAGCAATCGACTGCGATCCATGTGTAAAGAGCTTGTTAGACTACGGATGGGCTTCAGTGGATGATTTAACCATGTATACTTTTTCATTTGGAAATAGTAGCACGCTTAGTCTAACTTGTAAATCTTAAAACATTTCATATGGGCGATGATGGTAGATGAAATAGTGTCAAATAAAATTAAGATGGCTTACACTTCTGATACAGGGATAGCAATCGACTGCAATCCATGTGTAAAGAGCTTGTTAGACTACGGAAGAGAGAAGTGTGTTATGTTGCGTGTGGCGCGTGAGTGTCCTCCCATTTCATTCCATTCATCAATTCGTCTCATTGATAGAGACAGGTAGAACTCATGGTTCTCATAACGTATGCAATGGAAAGTTTTAGGCAACCTTCGACAGTTGGCTAAATGTCGCCCTGGCGCGAATGCATACTACGTTGAGACAGAGGCAATCACTTGCAAACATGACGCAGAGAGGTTTAACAAGATTGACCATTGCCGAATGTCCCTTGCGGTATACATAGCTACGGGTTTCACCGCCGCCCTTTACAGGAACGCCCGTCGAAAGGAAGTATTACACCGAACTTCATTTGCAACGTTCAAGTTGACTGATAGCAGATTCAACTTAATGATAGTATTCGCCAGTCCGAAGACTGCCCAGGGCAAACCGCGTGGAGGTTCTATCATGTCTTGCCCCATGGTGTCCCTTAAGAGAGCCGATGGTTCGTTCTCGGTGACAATTAAGTTGACTATTGCCTTGAATAGTCAATAGGTATGACAGTTAGGTTGTCATAAACCCTTTGCCGCCTAAGCCGTGGTGGTGCATCTGGCACCTTTCGGATGCGGGTGGTATTCGGAGTCCACACCTCATCCGTCCAAATGATCTTCTTAATCTTCCCCTTCTTCTCATCCTCTTCATCCCACTCGTCGAGGATGATGAAGTCGGGAATGGCGTTGTCTTCATCGATGAAGACGGGAATGGTGCTAGGAGATGTTGCCTCCATCGTGACTTAAAATTGAATGAGAAGCGCTACAATCTTCTGGCTTATATAGGGTTTTCAACAATGAATTGCTCAACAGCGAATCAGAATGCTTCAGGGATGGCAATCGACTGCATAACGTTCAAGTTGACTGATAGCAGATTCAACTTAATGATAGTATTCGCCAGTCTGAAGACTGCCCAGGGCAAACCGCGAGGAGGTTCTATCATGTCTTGCCCCATGGTGGCCCTTAAGAGAGCCGGTGGTTCGTTCTCGGGGGGTCGTCATCTTACAGCCTACCGATTCTGCTGAGAAAGTCTTTGACTCTCTCCTTGGTATCAGTGTCGACTTCCGCGCTAGTTGGTATGTGGCTGAAAAGTGGAATGTAGCGCCAATCCGTTGGATTGACAACACTTGCTGTCATCGGATTGCCAATCTGAGCAAGATTGTTGTGTACTGTCTTGCTCCTCTAGCCTAACAAATTCCTCAAATAAATTTCGCGGCCTTAACTGCGGTCCGCGAGGAGAGCTGACTTGACTGTTCGGCGCCTGCATGATTGAAATGAAATGAAATGAGAGGTAGTGGTTTATATACCCGTCTAACGCGACGCAATGTTCAAGTTGACTGATAGCGCAGATTCAACTTAATGATAGCATTCGCCAGTCCGAAGACTGCCCAGGGCAAACCGCGTGGAGGTTCTATCATGTCTTGCCCCATGGTGGCCCTTAAGAGAGCCGTTGGTTCGTTCTCGTCGTATCTGAAAAAATAGAAAGAAAAATAGATGAAATTATATTCAAGTGATGGAGATGATATTAACTTACCATAAATCAATTCAACCGGTTCGTTGAACCTTCGATGGTGGTGGCTGAGGCAGGTACTTGGCCGGCAACTTTCGCTTACGATGGCGAATTTCCTTAATGTCACCATTGTGTTTGATGCTTATGTGGAGACAGCGAATATCTGGCGTTGCTCCTTCATAGCACTCGCTCGTTTTATCCAAATCCTCCGTCTCCATTATTACATCGTCGATAATTTTGCTACCGACTACGGGGAGGTGGAGCGTTGTTCTTCTCTCCTTGACAGCGTTATTCTTCGCCTCAAGAAGAGCCATCTTCTCCTGCTCATGTTGGAGTTTGAGCGTCGCCTCCTTCGCCTTCATGTTCTTAATGCATGTGGCCTGATCCTCTACGCGACTCTCACTCGCTAGAGCTCTCTTTTGGAAACCTTCCAACTTCAATACTTGAGCCTTAAGACTCCTAATTTCCGCCACCTGCTTTTTGAGTTCAAAATTCTCATCCCTTAATGCGGAGCATTCGTTTTTATAACGGCTCATTTCATCCTTGAGCTTCTTAATGGCATACTCTTGGCTAACCCTCGCCACACCATCATCCTTAGCCCACTGCTTGGCTTGGACTTTGATACCTCTCCCTTTTTTAGGTGAGGAGTGCATTTTTGGCGCTGGCACTGCCTGACTCTTCACAATCGTCTTATCGGGTTTAGGAGCTATGATCGCCTCCTCGGGTTTGCTAGTGACGACCACCTCTTCCGTTTCCGATTCAGATTCGGAGATTTCCGACTCAGAGCTAGAAGAGCTGAGGTGAGATGTCGTTGGCTGCTCATTCTTGCAGTCTTGTATGGCTTGAACTGCCATCTGCAGCTCTGTCTCCGCATCTAGATCAACTTGAGGTCTTTCAACAGGTGGGATGATGACCTTCCCAACCTCTGAGGCATGCGTCTCTGTCTCCTCATCTTGATTAGGTTTTTCAAAAAGTGGGGTGATGGCTATCCCAACCTCTGATGTGGTATAATTCTTCACCTTCTTAATGAGACATGTTGAATGCGTCTTATAGAAAGACTCGTTCAGGTTTCCCCTGACGAATTTCATGCACGATGTGCATCTGCTCACCACGGCGACCTCCTTATGCTCTTTGGGAGTGTCGGGTAATTTATTTAAATGGCGCTTGAACTCGCCACCTCGCTTGACTTCGCCACATAGGCACTTTTTAAAATGAAACTTTGTATTTCCTCCCATTTTGTAACTTATGTATCTGTAAAGGAAGGATGAAATAGAATTACTAACAGGCGACATTGGCAGTCATTTTTATAATCATACAGCTAAATTGTGAGATTGGTGGAAAGTGTCGAACCTTTGAATCCGTTACAGGCATTACTCAGAGGGGATCTTATCCCAACTCCAAGGCCTCGGCCCACAAATCCAACCTCCCGCGGACAGAGCGTGCGTCATATCACTGTGTTGGTATCCGGACCCTGATTTTGACATGAAAACCAGTGGATTGTTTACAAAGGTTGCAAATTCCAAGCCGAAGCTCGCCTCCCACAACTTTATAAATGTCTTAGTTGAATTCAGCAGGGTCGAAAACCCCAGAAAACCTCCAAAACTAGTGAATTTAAATTTTCAACTTTTTAGCACTACTTATGAAATTTTATAAGTAGTCTATCACTTAGGGCAGGTTAATAGCGACCGAACCTTTTATGAATCAAGTCAAACGGACTTGTAGAAGCAAAGTTACAAGCCTTTAAAGTTTTGGAGTCTTTTATGGCCTGGAGACGAAGGCCATCTCCTGACGAACCTCTAAGTCTGACGGCTTAGCTGATATCAGCAATGAAATTTTCTAAGTCGGTTACTTACAGAAACCCGGAATTTGGAATGTCCGATGCTATCATCGGAGCTCAGACAGACGACCTACCTCTGACAATCGCTATCGTCTTAATGACAAGTCTCTCTCGGTTCCCAGCTTATATAGTGTGTGGCGATCAGCTGATGACGTAATACCCATCATCCAAACACTTAAAACGCTTCTATCGCCGATTCTAGAGGTCCGATTGAGCTGGAAATACACCATTTCCATGTAGAATTGGACGCTGAATCCGAATCTGGCCTCCGTTTTCCCATCCGATGCTTCGTTTTGGCTCTACAGCCCACAGCCATCGCGAAAATTCTAACTCTGTCGTTTTTTTCGAAAAAAAATTTGTGAAGAAAAATTTTTTCTCTCCGATTGACTTGAAACTCACCATGTTGATAGAGAATTTCATGCTGATTCCAAATCTGAAATCCGTTTTCCCATCCGATGCTTCGTTTTGACGCTAGAGCCCAAAACGTCCAAAATTCTAACTCTGTCGTTTTTCGCCAATCTCCCAAAATCTTAAATGGCGTCTCACATCTAAACGAAGACAGATATGAACAAGCCGTTTCTTTCAGTGAATTTGTCTCACTCGTAGCTTTCAAACGAGCTATTGCACGACAAAATCCGTCCACTGGAAGCCAAGATCGAAGCTAGCTCTCCCGAGGGGGGGGACGTCAGCGAAACTTTTTCTCTCCGATTGACTTGAAACTCACCATGTTGATAGAGAATTTCATGCTGATTTCAAATCTGAAATCCGTTTTCCCATCCGATGCTTCGTTTTGACGCTAGAGCCCAAAACGTCCAAAATTCTAACTCTGTCGTTTTTCGCCAATGTCCCAAAATCTTAAATGGCGTCTCACATCTAAACGAAGACAGATATGAACAAGCCGTTTCTTTCAGTGAATTTGTCTCACTCGTAGCTTTCAAACGAGCTATTGCACGACAAAATCCGTCCACTAGAAGCAAAGTTGGAAGGTCGGTGCCGGGGGGGGGGGGACGTCAGCGAAAATTTTTTCTCTCCGATTGCGTTCAAATTCACCATACCGATGCAGAATTTCACGCTGAATCCGAATCTGAAATCCGTTTTCCCATCCGATGCTTCGTTTTGGCGCTACAGCCCAAAACGTCCAAAATTCTAACTCTGTCGTTTTTTCGAAAAATGTTGAAAATTTTTTCTCTCCGATTGCTTTCAAATTCACCATACCGATGCAGAATTTCACGCTGAATCCAAATCTGGCCTCCGTTTTCACATCCGAGCACTGCTTCCACTCGAAACAGCCCATTTTACAACCCAACATTCAGCAGATTGCACGAAAAACATCACAAACTATAGCCTCAAGACAAAACCTGGCGGTCGCCCAAGACCACCACGACACTCTGTCGTTCCAGAGGGGGGACGTCAGCGACCATTTTTCGATGGCGGCCATCTTGCGCGGTCCAGAAGTGGAGTTTTACTTACTACTGTAGTTGTATGCCCCCTATAGGTCAAAGCTGCTTGTTGGACTAAAATCAACAAAATCAATAAACTTAGAAGAGCTTCTTGTACAGGAAGGTTGCAGTCTTTTTGTAAGATCTTTTAACCTTGGATATGCCTATTCTAACTTATGCTTAGGAATAGGGGAATGTAGCCTTGAAATTTGTTTACAGTAGGCCTATATGCAAATTTTACTCGGTTACTCATCATCAAATATCATGAAATTTCGCCTTCAAAAATCGATCGTGGGCTGCCATACTGATCGTAATGTTCAGCTAGGCAAAGGCCATCTCTCTTCCGCCGATCTCGACAATCATTCGAGGCCTAAACTGAGTATGTACTTTGTACCCCATAAACAAGAGCTTATCATATACATGTAAATGAAAAATCACATTGTAGTAACGGTACTTGAATTCAATTTTCACAAATCAAGAAGTTTTACTGAGCTCTGGAAAGTAAATCAACACTGTCAGCTGATTCTGGCATGTTCATCCATGTATGCCGATGGTGCGGAGGCATGTGTGGCAGAAGCTTGGTGATAATTTCTTTCTTCTTTGATTTTGATATTCCTCGTGGTGCCATCCTTCTCTCAACTACCGCGTGAACGAAGTTGTTTTTCAGGATACCATCGAATGGAATGTAGTCTCGCTCAAACCTGAATTTGAATAACATTGCCTGAGTGTCTCTTCGAAACATGACGCTTACTACTTGCGATAAGAAGGGGCGATTGTCACCCAATTTCCTCAACTTGTGTTGTGAAACTCCATCTTCGAAGTCGAAGAAATCAGTAAATTGCAGAGTTCTTCCTACAACACGTTTGGTTTTTATTAGTTCTCTGAACTCCTCAACATCATAAATACACGGATGTTTGTTTAGCTTTTTCCCATCTTTTCCGTGTTCTGAGTCAGTACTCATGAAAGTGTGGTCAGTTTCAAGGTACTTGATCTCAATTGTTTCTGCCGCTATATCTTGACGGTTAATGTTGCACTAATGATGAAAACAATAACCAGTTCTTGTTCTGGGCCGCACAATTATCCACCCAAAAATGAAGGTCTTATCGTTGCGGTGTTGAAGAACGAAGTTATGGAATGTGCTTGCAATGTCCGCAGCTGATCGTCCCGCTACAGCCTCATCCCAACAATAGGCCAAACCTGTTGTAACACTGCTACTAGTCAGTGGACTGAAAGTTTCGTTGAATGTCACAACTCGTGAAGTGAATAATGAAACTTTCAGGGGAAGTTTCGGCAACAAAAACACTTTCATCAGATCAGCTGATACGATAACTGTTCTGTCCTCCCGAGGTCTCTCTGAATCGCTCTTATAAGCCTTTCCGGCTTCTTGGTAAGCTTCGCTATGACGTTTGTAGGACCAGCATTCAGGATAATCACTTTCCAAAGTTCTATGAACAGCCGTATGGTACTTTTGAGCAGTGCAAACTTCATATTCTCCATTTCCTAAATTTGTAAAAGTAATTAATTCCTGCTTCAGCTATAGCCTTCCGGTATGATTCGTACGATACGAAATCATGTGTTTCTACAAAGTCATCATGCATCATTTTTATCGTGATCTCTGCAGGTCACCATCTGTTTGGGGCATGTTCTCGACGATAGTGACTAATTTGGGGGTGGAAGCTTTCTATGTGTATACAGATACGCTCATTCTGTGCCTCTGTGAAAGCATGAGCTGGTGTGTGTCTACCTCTTTGATCAATCTTCTTTTGACTAATGTTTCCTCCGAACAAACTTCGAATCACACGGTTTGAGCTGCTACTGAATCCTAATGTTGCCAAGAACATTTTCTGACATACTTGTAATCGACCTTCGGTTTCAGTTGTAAGGAAGAATTTCATGGTGGTCGTACGTTCCTTAGTGGAGGTTCGGTTAGATTCTGTTAGGCGTCGCGATGGCTGTTCACGACTTATTAGACCTTTCAGAAGGACTCTTCTTGATTCAGATGTTTCCAACCAGTAATTTTCATGAAAGTTACGTCGATCTTCTTGCGAAATTTTTTCATAGCATTTGATTCTGCAAGAACACGGAGGAAGCATAGGATGTTGTTTCATGTCTCTTGATCGACGTTGTTCACATTCATTTAATCTTGGATTCCTCTTCAAAAGCTTTCCTCTCTTCATTAAACCTTCTCTTTCCAGCTCATCGAGGAAGTCATTGGCAATTTCTCTTGCCCCTTGGTCTTGGGTAAGACCATGACTTTCCATCACAGGATCTGAATTACTGTCAATGGAGGAATCAGAATAGGGCACAAGTCGTGAAGAAGTGAAAAGGACTGGCTGAGGTTGACCGTCTGATTGGTCAACTTGCTGAGGCTGATCGTCTTGTTGGACGACTTGCTGAGGCTGACCATCTTGTTGGACAACTTGCTGAGGCTGGCCGTCTGGTAGGTCGACTTGGTGAGGCTGGCCGTCTGGTAGGTCGACTTGGTGAGGCTGACCGTCTGATTGGTCAACTTGCTGAGGCTGGCCGTCTGGTTGGTCAGGTAACGCGTTCACCCAAGCCTTTGTATAATTAAGAGAAGAAATTCGCCTTCTTTTTGGTTCTGCTGTTAGACCTTCCGCCAGAATCTCAAGGGACGTTGTTCGTATATTCCTCTTTTCTGCAAAAAAGGGGATTACATTTACTTTTGTAGCTGACTAAAAATTGAATTATTATATTAAGGTTTATTGCACTGCAATAACTGAATAAATAAAATTTGATGTAAATGAACAGTTCATAATCTGACACATGTTTATGTTTTGTATACCATGTACGTAGTCGACAGGCATGAGTTTATTAGCATGGTGATTTCAAAAATTTGGGCATAGGTCCGGTCTTCTTGTCAGGGATTCCAACCCCTGGGATCTACTTCATCCATGTGGAAGAAGGCCAATTCAAACGCAGCTGAAAGTTATAAGTTTTTTAGCATGGTGATTTTAAAAATTTTGGCATAAATGTAGTCTTCATTTCAGGGATGACAACCTCATGTTTCCTGCACAACCAAGTGATTTGATTGCCTATTTATTTTACCAGGAAAATTGAACCCAGATAAGATTTTCCGATCAGAAACTGTACACCGTAGCACCAGTAACATGCACCGTAGTTGAAACCAAATGCCTCGATGCATGCGTCTGCATAGTATGACTAAATGCTTTGGTGTAAATGCAAAGAAGAAGTTCACGAAACTCAACAGACTAGACATAAAGGTACCAGTAGACAGTTTTTTGCACTGCCTAAAACTGCACTTCTGTACTGGAATCTAAATTCAATATGAAAACATAAAGATAGTGACATTACGATACTAAAGTATGAAAGTTGGACAAAGGCAGTCAGTCCCACAAAATTTACATAAAATAATGAAATTTGGAATTAGAGTCACCATTTTTATACCGTGAGAATTCTTTCAAATTTCTATTTTTTAAGTAAACCGGTGAGAATTTCTTCGTAAATGTCAAAGTGATTATGATGCATGGGTCATACGACTTCCTTTCGTCCTTTTAGATGGTTCACAGGGCTCCCACTCCAAAATTTGCGAAAATTTGCGCAGGCTGCTAAAATTTGCGCAGCTTTTGATTTCAGGGATAAAATTCGAAATTCTTGTGCCTAGACCCCCTGTGTCGCCATCTTTGTGTTTGTGATTTATTTAATGGCTTCAAGTTATTATCTTATTGCATTTCTAAAATATCAATGTAGACCAGAGTTTGAGCTAATGAACTGCTAAATAATTGTCAATCAATATTTTATTATATAATGTGATAGTTACCTAAGAGTTAAGTAGAACATATGTAATTTAGGCATAAGGCCCTACTTGTAATAATGCATGTAATTAATTGTAGGGCCTAGTTAAGCATGTAATTTATCTATGCTTACTAGCTACAAGTGATGCATCCAGTAATAGTTTTTTTAAAAAACAAAGGAAAGGTCATGTTTATGATATCTCTATATTATGGTATTCAAACAATTATTTATTTGAAATCTCGATACAATATGGACAGATCTAAACGTAAAAATCTTACAAAACAGCGAAATATATGAAACAGAATTTTTGGCATAAAACAACAAAAAACAACTCTAAAATGAATGTGCATATACAAAGAGTGGCAGTATACTAAAAGAAGTTATACTAGTCGGAAGTGTAGTCGCAATTATGCAGTTTTTAAAGGCGTTTAACGGGCCAAGTTTCCTATCGTGGAATTATATTTAGGTACCGTTATTATTAATACATACAATTAATAAGTTTTTGTCGATAAAGACAGAAATGTTCTCTATTAATGATGATATCGAGGATGAAATTAAAATGAATTTGTTTTGGAAATAATATGACTTTGGAAATAAAAACGTTCGAGACAGTTGATGGTTAGAAGCTTATATTGTAAGCTTATATTTCAAACTTAAGCAAACATAGCATAATTATGACGTTTGCTTTGCATGATTACTAAAACTTATTGCATGATTACTTAAGTTGATGTACATTAAGTTAGATTTTCTCGTCTTCCTATCTGAATGATCATTATACGGGATGTTTACAAAAGTTTACTTCTGTTTAAGTCTCGGGAAAGACGCAATAATAATCCAGAAAAAGTAAAAGAAAAACATGCTTAGAAAAAATATAGAAGGAATGCCCTGGACAGACAAAATACTTGGTGTATCATGTTACAACGGTAGCAACTTCATGGATACCACGTCGATATTAATTATTAATTTAACATTTTTACAACAAAATTGTCAAATTTGCGCAGAAAATTGGAATTTCAAAAAAATTTGCGCATTTGCGCAAAATTTGCGCAGGAGTGGGAGCCCTGATGGTTCAGTACCTAGATGCAATTCGGTAGATTTCAATCAATGATATATATTTGACTCACTTCGATTTTTCTCTCCATTTGGTTGAATAGTTTTCTTTAATGCTGCGTTGAGCATTCTCCGGCCCCAACTGCTCATCTTGATAATCGAAGTCTGAACAATCACAAAACCGTAGCACAAACGTCAGAATGAAATCAGAGTTGCATTACAAGAATAAATTTTTCTTATTCAAAATTCAAATTTATTGACTACGCACTGAATCATGACTGAATCTGCGCATTGAATTTCGACTGAATGATGTCGCCAATACATGGATATAGAACAATAGAACTGGAAATAGTGCTTCAGTAACATTCCATATCGTTTCAGGCATAGACATCTAACTAACACCTGCCACAAAAAGTAATGCTATATGGTAACATGCACTTAAGTCATTTTGTCATTGTTTTGTCACATTTCATGCTACACTTAAGTCATTTTGATTTTATATGATCTTGTCACGGCGAATTGAAATGGCCTGGGATAAACCAGTGGGTCAGACGATGCAGACTAGTATCCTAAACAAGTTGGTGTTGTTAGTGTGATTTTGACAAAAATTGCACTTAAGTCATTTTGTCATTGCACGGCAGAAATGCTTTGGGAGTTGAACGTCCCTTAGATATCTTATGTTAATCATAGATGTCCCTGAGCCTCATACAATGCACAATAACGGCACATACAGATTGTTTCATGAAGAATTGAAATGGGTAAACGTAAATTACGTATGATCGTATCCAAATTCAACAAACTTTAAATTTTTAGAAAGCTCATGTTCTGAAATTGTTCCTGTGAAAATTTCATGACTATTCTCAAAATATAGCAGTCAGTAGACTAAAAAGTGTGTCAATCTTTTACAATTTGTTTGGAATTCAATTCTCATTTTCATCACTAACTAGAAAGTGGGACTCATCAATCTCTCGAATTCATAGACAGGTTACACATTTTCTCACACAGATGGATTTCTTTACTATGCGGCTGTCTATCGGTGTCTGTGCATTGTCTAACTAGGCAGACAAGAACAATGCTGTGTAATCGAAAGACATCGAATTCATTTATTTCATTTGTTTGGTGTCTCTCAGCAACATGCAAACTGCTGTACTGAAAGCTTGCCAGAAAGGCAATCTTGGGGGTCAAGCTGAGGCTTTGATCCGAAGTGGCTGGCCAGCTGCCACTGTGTCGCAACAATTAAAGGTCCCCAAAAGTACTGTTTACTTTTGGTTGCAAGGAGGCTGTCAGCGGCCTGGTGGAAGGTCTTCTGGCCGACCAAGGCTGACTTCTCGCAGGTCAAATCGCTGCATCACCAGTGTGGTCGATAGTGATCCCTCTACCTCTTTATCTGAGCTTTCAATAGGTTCAAATCTTCACAGGACAACTGTTTGGAGACGACTTAAGGAGTTGAACGACTCCAGTCATCAGAGACCATCGTAGCTGAATCTGTCCGAGCGACACAACAAACTGAGACTACAATGGTCAATGAAGCGTTGCACTGGCGGAATCAGTGGTCACGTGTTGTTTGGTCGGATAAGGCAGCTGTCCGATTCAAAGATGGACGTCTACACCTTTGGCTGACGTCTGTTTTTTTGCATCGAGGAGTCAGGACGATTGTAGGAAATTGCTCATCTGGGGAGCTTTGAAGTGATGGTCGCAGTTCACTGCATGTCATGATGGAAAACATGAACTCCGAACGCTATGTTCGAGTGCTCGAATAACTAGTTTACCCTTCAGCATTCAGTTTAGGTGATCCATCATCTGATTGGATTCTTATGAATATGCTCCATGCAATCGTGCCAGGACAACTCAATTGTATAAAAGAAAGGCAGGAATACGAACCTTAGACTGGTCGGCAAGGTCTCCAGACTGTCTGGTCCAAACGGCGAGATTTTCGACAACTCAAAGCACTCTTGGAATCTCTGTTACGAATACTACGCTCATGTTCTTGATATCGAAGTTTAAAAGGTCGACAGCTTTGTCACACATATGACACAATGAACACTTGAAACAATACACTAAATGTTTGCTTTCACAATTGTATTTAGGGTCGATAGCGTTGCACACATTGCAATTACATTTTTCATTGTTTTCACTTTTATTAATCGAATTATTTTTCTTCCTGGTTTAGTAGAAAAGGTCACCGGTTTAACGTATTTAATTTTCTTAAATAACTGTCACTGATAAAATCGAGTGATACATGTTTTGGCATACGGTATTTTTATTATGTCTATCTTTATTAAAATCTGCATACTTCGGATTAAACTTAAATCCGTTGTTATTTATTCTGTTTATCATGATGTTCATAGAGTCAGAGACTATATCGAAATCCGAGCTGCGATCATTAATATATTTTATACTGTTTTTCAGAAAATTATTCTTTACTTTATTTGGAAGTCAACTGTCTCTATGTAGAGCTATACCCGAATGGCATGTCTTACTAATCCATTTGTATTTAAGGCTTCCATCTACTGATATACTTACGTCTAAGAAATTTATGTAATGATCACTTGGGATTTCAATGGTACACTGAATCTTTTTGTCTATAGAATTAAAGACTTCCAATATGTTAGAGAATATTTTTTCATCGTTGTTGACTGGCCGGCAAGGTCTCCGGACTGTCTGGTCTATCTTGAAACGGCGAGTTGGTCGACGACTTTGTCCTGGAAATGATTTGAATCGGTTGGAATCTTTAGTGAAGCAGGTGTGGAATCAGACTGATCGACAGATGATCAGAAATTTCTGCGGCAGTATGCCTAATCGCATCCGAAAGGTAATAGAACTTAGAGGAGACGAATCTGGCTACTAGGGAACGCACCCATCAGTCATTTTGAGGACTAGACCCTGACTGGACCAACATACAACAAAGAAAAATACTTAATATGATATTTGAAGCAAATTCATTCAATTATAGTTAAAAAATTACTGTTTGCTATAATATGTTGCTGTTTTAACTAATTTCCAACTAGTATTAATGAAACGGACTGTAAATCGCATACATTTTCACTGAGATGCACCTGTCAACGTCTCTATTATTGGGTTATAACCAGTCACATGTGCAATTATAAGCTTTTCATTGGTTGTTCATGACCCCAACTCAGTTTCCTCGATGTAACGCGACCTTGAGTCAACTTCCATTCTAGTCAACTTCAGATAAGCAGGTTATTTTTATGGTTCACTTAGTGAACCCATGTTTATGTGCCTTTACGTCCGTGTTTTCAACTGACTTTTATTTCATGAAACTGAAAGATAGTGCAAGTAGCTTTCATTGCATTCATATAATGATATGTCCAAATGCGAAACACGAAATGTCACTTACTTGTATAGTCGTATTCACAGAATACATTCACATCATCGATGACATGATTGACAGTGACACAATAATTCATTCTCAATGCATCCATATTTCGGAGTAATATCCGTCAATCAAATGTCAAATATACTTATATCATCAAATAGTACCAGAAAATCATTGGTCGGATATTTAGCTTTCTGCGATGACATGCACAGACTAGAGACCACACTTGACTGGCATTATGGAGTATACGGTTGCCTGACTGTCTTTCAAAACTTATCAGTTAAGTATATATTCCTTTACGTTTCGCGTCTTGTTTCATTTTTGTGAACTCCATTAATGTGCTCATGAAATGCGGAATTTGAGATGTGACTGCTTCAATAATTATTTTTTGCTTTTTGTTCTGCACTGACCCTTCAACTGTAGAGGTACTTCATCAACTCACATGATTGAGCATAAAATTGGCGCTGTGGCGTTCACATAAACCAATTCCATGAGCACTTTCAACCAGAACTAGGACAAGCAGCTCGATGAATGCAAACAGTCACATGGAACAAGATATGGCGAATTATAGTATCAATTTGTATATCCTAATATATAGCATTAGGATTCCATTCTATACTTAGGTGATGCTTTTCGCTTTTTATAGCTCTGTTGTCCACTATGGAGGTCGTCTTTATTGCGACTTCCGATTAAGGTGTTAAGGAAGATGCCGGATATTAATGCACTGAGTAGTAACAGCGAATCAATATGGAGTCTATACAGTTATATCCAAAAGTTGAGAGACATATCGATTTCTTGGATTAGCGATAAACAGTGATGTTCATAAAAATAGACCACCTGCATGTTGCAAATCGAACCTGTAACTTCCTTGTGGATATTACATTTGCAGAATGCATACAGTAAGAGCTTGCTAATCCGGACTCCGATATCCAGAGACTTCTCCATGCAGACGGGAAAATGTGGGAAAGTGATCTCACAGCATCCATTACTATATCAGTAATCCAAAATCCCGCGATCCAGAAGCGGAAATCAAAATTGGGAACCGATAGTCCGACTTTTTTCTTTAAATGCTATAATTCTGATTAAATAATAAGGACGGGAAGCCAGCTTACGATGATCTCTAAAGATCATGTTATAAGTTATGTGAGCCTGCCAAGCGGTAGATCAAGGCTAAAAGAACAAATTGTGTCGCCTCGTGTCCGCACAATGTCCACTGATTTGCATGATAAGTGAGTCAGGCTTGCTAAGAGGGAGATACGCAGGGCAGGCCGGCAACAAATGTGTATTCAGTACTAATGATTATTCACTCTATGTCAAGCGATGAATCTCGAAATGTATTCAAGGTATCAAGCCTCACATCCATGGAAATGTCATAAAATCAGTCAATAAATGGAAGTGACATCAAAAGTGGTTTAAATTTTGATTAGCAATCTACTTGTCATGATAATCGTCATGATCATCGAAGAAAATAAGAAATGCAATGATAATAAAAGCAATTGCTGTAGATGTAGCTGACCAAATAACGGGAAATCATCTTTCCAGAGAAAGCTAGAAAAATCAATAATTCCCGCATTTCTTCAATTTAAGACTGACATAATAAAGTAAAAGTTAGACATAATAGAACGACATGCCTCCAACGTCCAGCGCTTCAACGATCGATGTTTGCATGGAATATTCTAGAATATGAAAGGTCTTGTCAGCCTCTATATATGAAGAATGATTCCATAAATCCATCTCCCTCCTTCTATTCCATTTTCTCAACTGATTTGCGTCCTTTCAAACAGTGACTTTTGAGGAGAGCTGAGATGGAAACAACTCAATCCGGTCCGAGACGACATCCAATGGCCTGATTTGATTCAGAAATTTCAATATTCAATTCTCTTAATTGTCACAGAATAGGGGAAATATTTCATATATTCGTGCCTATTACATAAGTCTTGTATCCTCGAACATGTAATACCCGCAACTGCAATAAAATGCAATGGAACTCACATGGCACACTAGCATCAATCTCACAATGAAATGCCGTTATTAGTCAATAACCACAAGTTCTTTTAATTTGAAATATTCTGTGGATTGACCGGAGATCTGATGAAGAATAAGAACTCCGATTGTACAATTCAATTAAATATATTTATTAATCTTTTTGACTTAAAGCAGATATGCGCACGCCTTATTTTTTTCATTTTTCAGCTCTAAAAACTATAAGCACAATTTCAACCTGTTTTGACTATGAATACATTCAAATTATTTCTTTAGCGTCCAAGCATATATTCGTAACTAAAATATGTCTAGCGTGCACGTAGTGGGCGATATAGGTGGAGCAAAACTGCTCAGAACATATTCTTATTAGCCACCCCATGTGGTTTCTTGCATGTTTTTGCTTTTGATGTGTCATTGCTTGTCTTTTTGCCGCTCGAAAATAGCTTCTCATGTTCAGAATGAGCTGAAAACAACTTGAATGATTCTTATTAGTTACTATATTTGCAGAGTAATGAGCTGTTAGTATAGCATCAGTCACTTCAGCTTCTAACATGGCTTCGGTCAAATGTTCGGTAGACTGATAAACCTGCAGCAATAATAGGCAATGTCAAATAAATTACATCAGTAATTCCGAAAATCTAATAGAATAATTTCAAGTCCATGCAATCAAGTTCAAACATGTCTTAATTAAAAAGAGTAGGTATATTGCAGATTCGGAATCATACACTGGTATAACTCGGTATACGTCGCGTCGCACCAAGGATACTCCAATGTGAAAATGAAACAGATTTTAAAGGCCTTGGTCAACAATAACGATGCCACACAAGATATTGCCATTTAAGATGGAGTTTGTAAGAGGACGACTCAACGCATAATAAGCATGAAAAGACTGAAAGTGGACGCATCAGAAAATACACACCAAAACGCAAGATATCCATCTTTACAGTCGTTCGAATGGTATATGACAAGACCAGAATGTCCAGATGCAAATCAATTAACCACTTCTCACCGTATAGGAGCTCTAGAGTCAGCTACATGATGCATTGAGTATCCAACTAAAGTCATGACGTTGGCCATGATGTCTGTACATGGTTTCTGTCGCTTGTAGGTTTACTTCGTGGAAGGATGAATTTTCATAAATGAATTGAAGTCCTGAAGACACTTATAATGTTTCCAAAGGCAAAGAAATGGCCTATTAGGATGAATGTACCTTGATGCAAGACCCTCCTAGTCACACAACGAGGCCTGACAAGTGTAGGCATGACATGAGAGCTATGGGTTGTGAGTAGGTTGTGTCCTGGGTCATAAACCATTACGTAACCATTTAGTAATCACTAAGCTTTGACTTTGAAATGAAAAAGTCGACGACGCATTAGAGTTTCAGTGGAGGCAAAGGATGAACTTCCAAATTTTGATGTATAACTATCTACATTTCTTGTACTTCTATGCTTTGTAATCAGAGTGAAATATGATATTATTATCCTAACTCGATTTGAATTTGATCCCCTTTTATGAGTGCCGACATAACATGCCTATACAATGAATATATAAAGTTAAATTGTGGCTCAGATGGAGCTATATAACTAGCGTCACTAGGCCAACTCCCCCGTTGCGGGCTTGGACGGTGCTGACATACCTAGGCAAGCGCTGTGATACTGGTGGCCAGGATGTCCCTCCTGCCAACTTCCACTGACATTTTCGGGTCTTGAACTCTGCACCAAAAGATGGCTAAACCAAGGTAATAACCATTTTACCTTGGAAACCGCTAATATGCAAAAAAATCAAGTCTAACATGCTCATTTCTTTGCACCTTATAGCTAATGTAACCTTAAGAGGAAACAATCATTCAAGTTGTTTTAGCTTATTCTGAACATGAAAAGCTATTTTCGAGCGGTCAAAAAGACAAGAAAGGACTCATCAAGGCAAAAATAGGCAAAAAACCACATGGGGTGACTAATAATATGTCATGAGCAGTTTCGGTATATATCGCACACTAGACATGCATCATTTACGAATAGATGCGCATAGATTCGGCAAAAGCTGAAATGATGTGATTATGATGTGCACGGATTGTGATTAGGCTATACAAAATAGCATTTTCCCATAATATGTTCACATAATATTTTCACCTTGATCCGAAGAAAACTGAAAAGATCTAAAATCTATATCTTACCTTGCATTAACTTTTATTTATTTATCCAGTTTTGACATGGCTCTGGCAACGATGATCACGTAATATTGTCCATGTGAGGTCAACTGAGGATTGTTGTATCATTCGACTAGGCATCCGCCTACACTCCTATTGACCTTGAAACCGACTCATAATTGTGCAACAGCAGCAATTTCATGAAAATAACTCAGGTATCCTGCACGCCAGACAGCCGAACTTATGCGCGGCATGTTCATTTTATCGCAAGCTGTAAATATTCATTTTTGAACTTTTCAAAAAAATGGAAAATGTGATGCTTTCTAGAAAATACTGATGACTTCCAGCGGATGATTGATTATTCGTTGCTTGTCGATACAAAGGCTCATTTGAAAGCAGTTAATTAAAAGAAAAAAAAGTCTCTCCCTTCAATTACGACTTTTTATTGTCAAGTTAAAATTAAAATGCCAAAATCAAAATCACCCGACCCGTTTCGTCCGAAGACTGTAGCAAGGGTAGGTACATGTGTGTGGAAGGAACCATTAAATATATCAGTGGAATAGCATTGGCAACTCATCAAATCTGTTCATGACATCAATTAGGCTTGGGCATTTTCATCGCTATGAAGCCGGCTTCAGCCATCCTGGTAGTAGGCTAATCACATTGAATTGTAGAATAGGAATCTAACAGATAAAATCACTCATTTCCATCTCTCTATTGGCATGACATTTTAAATGATGCCCACTCAAAGCACTCTTGGAATCTCTGTTACGAATACTACGCTCATGTTCTTGATATCGAAGTTTAAAAGGTCGACAGCTTTGTCACACATATGACACAATGAACACTTGAAACAATACACTAAATGTTTGCTTTCACAATTGTATTTAGGGTCGATAGCGTTGCACACATTGCAATTACATTTTTCATTGTTTTCACTTTTATTAATCGAATTATTTTTCTTCCTGGTTTAGTAGAAAAGGTCACCGGTTTAACGTATTTAATTTTCTTAAATAACTGTCACTGATAAAATCGAGTGATACATGTTTTGGTATACGGTATTTTTATTATGTCTATCTTTATTAAAATCTGCATACTTCGGATTAAACTTAAATCCGTTGTTATTTATTCTGTTTATCATGATGTTCATAGAGTCAGAGACTATATCGAAATCCGAGCTGCGATCATTAATATATTTTATACGGTTTTTCAGAAAATTATTCTTTACTTTATTTGGAAGTCAACTGTCTCTATGTAGAGCTATACCCGAATGGCATGTCTTACTAAACCATTTGTATTTAAGGCTTCCATCTACTGATGTACTTACGTCTAAGAAATTTATGTAATGATCACTTGGGATTTCAATGGTACACTGAATCTTTTTGTCTATAGAATTAAAGACTTCCAATATGTTAGAGAATATTTTTTCATCGTTATAGAACGGCCCCATGATGATATCATCAATATACCGTCTGTAGCAAACATGGTTAATATCAAATTTCTGGTTAAGAATTTCTAGGGCTCTTTCTTCTATGGAATTCATGTATATAACCGCTGATGATTGATTTCATTGATTGTCATTGTAATGTATGCTTGACCTATGAGATGGGCAATAAATAATTTTGAATTTTTTGAATTTTGAGAGAGAGAATCATTTGTTATCACATCAGCATGCTATCTCAATTTCAAGCAAGTATCTTAGTAAGCAAAAAGTAAAGTAATTATTTAATTAGAAATAAAGTTGAATATATTGCAGAGTGGAGAAGGCATGAGCAGGCAGACATAAGAAAAAGTTTATAGTGAAGAGACTGCCAAACTACATTTTATTGCAGTACGCGACAAGTGACGCTTTGCTTGTTTGTAGATAGCTTTGTACATAGCTAGCTAGGAGTGTACTTTATCTGTCGTGTACGTGCTCTATGTCAGCTGCGCTTTACTTCATGTCAATATGAATGGTGCGAGTTGTCAGTCCGAATTGTCTCGTCATTTATTATCCGCTTGAAGATGGTGCAGGTCTCCGCGACATGTCGCGTACTGCAATAAAATGTAATATGGCAGATTAGGTATAGAGTGGCCTGGATGTACTTATGCTTTGGCATTTTCATACAGGATCAATCGAATTTCATCGATTATATGATGATCTGGATTTTCTCTTGTGAAACTTTTGCGTTTGTTGAGATAATTTGCTGAAATAAAATATGGATGTGCGCGAAACATTGTAATACGAGATTGATTTAACATCAATGCCTAAGTCAACAAATCTGTTGATAGCAGCAACTTTGTCATAGATTCAAGGGTGCATTGCTGCAAGTGAAGTCAATTAGGCAAGGCATTCGAACTCTTGAATGATTGATTGAACGAGGTTTCGAGCCGCTCACTGTTGAACGAGTGAACTGAGAGAACGAAATTTTCCGGTAACTACCATTAACCTTAGCTGAACTAGGATCTTGCCCTTCACGAATTGATGAACCAAATGGGCTGGTGTTTCTCAGTCTAATATTTCCTATGGGACATTGATCATTAATATAGACCTATAATGACAGTATTTTTTCTGCTTCTACAGGTACACATTCAAATATTTAATGCCTGAAATATTGTATCTGTAAATACTGTAGATTTTTGTCGATCTCCTAGGTTTTGAATCATATTTTCATGCATTCTGATAATGCAGCAAGTGAGCAC